>CAUYQG010129330.1:0-20084 GCA_963574415.1 Tarsius wallacei
AGACCTCATCTCTACAATAAATCAAAAAATCAGCCAGGCGTGGTAGCGCGCGCCTGTAGTTCCAGCTACTTGGAAGGCTGAGGCGGAAGGATCGCCGGAGCCCAGCAGGTCGAGGCTGCTGGCCGGGAGCGGCCACTGTACTCCAGTCTGGGCGACAGAGTGAGACTCCAACTCAAAAAAAAAGAAATGATGGCCACGGCCAAGATGGGGTTTCATACCAGCCTTTCCCAAGCCTCCTTGATGTGGGAAAACCACCGAATAGAGAAGTTGGACCCTAAAGTCCACATCCAGAGAGATCAGGTTGAAATTGGTAAGAAGGTAAAACGGTTTTAAGCTGATGTGACATTCCCGTGGTGGAAACGGAAAGTAGAGTTCAGTTTTGTTGAACTCTTCTGGTTCAGACCAGATCAAACAAAGCAGCTTTTATTTCATCTGTTTTCTACTTGAGAAAGATAAAAATGGTCCATAGTCCAGTAATGGTTGACACCAGCTAACGTGGTCTGATGCTCTGTCTTTATGGATGATTATACTGAGACCCCAGAAGGGAATGTGACTTGCCAAGGTGACACAGGCAGTACTGTCAGAGTGTGAACTAGAAGCTGGTGTTCCTCGTTCTGCCAGTTCACTTCTAGGTTCATGGTGGGAGAGAAAAGTTAGGGTGCTCAGTCATCCAGGAAAACACCACAAGGACCCTGAAGCTGAGTGGTGCGCTCTAGGTGGAAGGCACAGAAACAAGGCTAGAGATGCCACTTTTGGGGGCCCAGTAATGCATCATGGAAGACCGCATGTTAGGAAGAAAGGACTTTTATGAAGATGCAAATATGGGGACAGATTGCTATTTTCACACCGACGGCTCTGTCCAAATTCTGTCAAGAGAAGTAATTGAACAAAATATTCTATTTTTATTTAGCATAAAAATATACATGCACACCCAGAAAAGGCAGGAAGAATGGATTTTAAAAGTACTAACAGTGTTGGGGCATGAGATTTCAGGAGGATCATGGCTATTGTTTTTTCCTTGTTTGAACGATGCCTTTTCTAAGTTTTCCAGACTGAAAGTGTATTATTTTAAGTTTTAAAGTTTGTGTGTGTGTGTTTTTTAGGTTAGATATGTAACATGCATTCTAACAGGAATCTTTTTTTAACCTTTAAGTTTAATGACTCATAAAAAAAGTATTTTCTTCAGAAGAAAATACTTAGTTGTTACTGTCATGTTGAGATTTTAATTCAGAAGGATTATCTCTTCTTAAAGATCATTTTAAAAACAAGTTTTAAAGCTGTTTTCCAATGGCAAGAGAATTTGGCTTTAATGTAACTGGCGTCAAGGTCAACAAAACCCCTCCTTTGTACGCTTAGAAAGACCTTGACTCCATAGTGATAAGTTTTTCTTTAACAGGAACCCTTCTAGCCAAAATTCAGAATCAATTAAACGCCCCCTTTTAGGAGGCAGCCTGAGGGAATTGTGAGTGTACGTAAAGTCTACATATTTTACATTTAAAATGTTTTCCTTGTCCAAATATTCTTGTATGGGGGGGTTACATGTATTTACCTTATTTTTTAAATGAAAATCAGCATTTTTTAAATGAAAATCGGCATTTAGAAAATCCTTTCTAGAAAGACTATTTAAATAAAATACTGGGAAATTGAATTTTAGGTTTATATCAAGCTAATTGTCATTCCCTTTGCATGTCAGCAGGCACAGCTGTTTGGTCTAGAAATGGAGGGCAGGCCTCATCATCTCCTAATTACGAAGGACCCCTGCACTCTTTGGTACGTCTCATCCGCTCGTCTCGGTTCTACCCATTTTTCAGGTTATGTTTTTCTTTCTAAGTCCACTGCGCTCTCCAAGATTCGTCTTTTCGCCAGTTGTAACTTCAGGTCAACGTGAAGCACGCAAGATTGATTGGAGCCTGCATTGCAAGGCTATGCTTGTTCCTGTCTGGAGATGGTAACCCAGATCTGACCGAGTGGAAGCCTTAAGACTCTGAATATCTAGGGCCAGATAAGAGATGAAACCTCCTGGAAGGGTAATGGCCTCCTCCACATCTTTGGGAAAGAGCCCTAAGAAATAACTTTCCTGATATCGGGGCTCTGGCTCTCCCACCGAGCCACATAGCTGGGACATTTGATGCTGTAGACCTCTGCTTTGCTCTCCAGAATAACAGGGCTATAGGAGGTTTCTTCTCAATCTGTGTATTTCTTCATTCCATTTGATTCTCACAGAAACCCAGTAATGTCATTTGTGCGAAAGACATCCCTGCTCTTCCAGGAGGGAATAGCTGAACATGTCCATGGGCATAATTAATATTATAAATACTCACATGATGATTCAGTGTCTCACACATTAGGCTTTCTCTGCTCGTGGTGGATGGGGCTAGAAATATACATGAGACGACACTGGCTTGTGCAGTATTTAGTCTGCACTTGAATCAAGTGGGGGAGGGACAGCAGTGAGTGGGAGGAGCTTTTCAGTCCCTCCAGGTTGAGGTTTTCTTTTTTTCTCTGTATTTTGAGATGAAACATGGAAGAAGGCATAGCTTTATCTGTCTGACTTAATGTTGTCAGTGTCTTAGGGTTTCCTTTCTCCCCTTTTAGCTTACCCTTTAATTTAAGGGACGTCTAAAAATGAAAATACAGAGGTGGCTTTTCCTCTTTTGTTGTGCTCTTCCTTGCTGTAATGTGTGAACCGTCCTGCTGATACAGGCCACCACACAGGGTGACACATCTGTGTACAGCCCAATTGATCCGCAGACCACCTCTGAATGACCCAGAGTTGTGTTAGTGTTGACCTCTATCGCTCATTCTCTGGGGTTCATCCATCAAAACCAGGCTTTGTCCAACTGCAAGAACAGTCAAGACTAGTTCTGTAGGTGTGGGGTGCAGCTTCAATTTTCTTTGGATTCTGAACACTCAGGAGGGCATTCGCCAGCAGAAATTTCTTTCCACCAGGAAGCTGCTCGCTGAAAACCATGATAGTCACATGGGAGATTTCTGTTCCCTCTTACATTTACACTTATGCCCACTTTTATAAGTTAAAAAGCATGCACACAAAGAAAGGTTTAGTAACTTTCTTGAGGTCGAATAAGTAGCAGATCTAGCAGTCTAGTGGGGGTCGTTTAACTCCCAGACCCACCAAATCAAAATGCTCTGTACCATAGACTAACTATATTAGACACACATTCTTCCCGTCGGTATAGAATAGTTAGAATTTGTTTTTCTCATGCAGTAAAGCTGGTACATCTGTTTGCACAGCCCATTAGACATCACAGTAGATTGTAGCATGACCTAGTATAAAGATCAGAAGATCTAGATTCCAACCCCGACTTAACCATTGCCTGGCAGTGTGACACTAAGTAATTAATCCACTTAATTTCTTTGAGCCTCATTTTCACATCTATATGGAAGGGTCCGTGTCTTACCTGCCTACCCATACACATGTGGAATGAGGATCCAAAGAGATGGTCTGTTTTAAAGGGCACACTAGAAAGTGGTGTTTGATAACATTGTTTGACCACAATTGTAAAAGTGAATACATCGCTACATGTCCTTTTTCTTCCCTGAAAACTGTAGTATCGGTCTTGTCCGGATGCAAAAAACTAGGATGCTGATCGTGAGGGTGAAATTTTAATGATATAAGGTAGTGAATTCTATACTATAGTAGGCGCTTTGAAATCAATTAGAAACCCCCAGTGAACAATTAATTTAAGTCTCTGTGACTTTTCAGTCTTGAATTCTCATGCCACTTCAGTTGACAGAATTTTTGTAATTTTTTTTGGTGACCATCTTGAGGCCCTTATACACCCACATAAGCTCACACAAACTAGTACTGAGGATAGATAAAAAGCAAGAAACACAGGCAACGATTCAACAGGAAGGGATCATCTGTATGCTTATACCTGTCTCTGACTTTATCCTTAGCACACTGTGTTTATATGCCACAGGGAAGACCAAAGAAATAAACCTTCAAGAAGATAATTTAGCTGGGAAACTATAAATAGGTCAACTTTCCATTGTTAATTATGTAAACTCTTTAACCTAATGCCTGCCAGAGTTTTCCTTAAGTTCTGTGAATGTTTTTTATCCTCTAAAGTAAATCTGAATTCTCTTTCAAGCTAATGCAGTACAGTATAACATGTGTACGTTTCAGTATCCTGGAAGAATTATTGAATTTAGTTTGTCCATGAAGAGTAACACTACTATTTTAACATTAACATTTTCCACCAGTTTTCTGGGAACAACACTTGTTTATTTATATTATTGTTTTAGGGACATATACTGTATTGGAAGCATGTATTTAGAAACCCAAAGTGTGGTTTTGGTCAACTAAAGTCAAACTTCTATAATTTAGGAACACCTTTTGAACTAAATCAAATTTCTCATCATTTGTTAACCTACAGCAAAGCCGGATTGAAGATCGCTTAGAAAGACTGGACGATGCCATTCATGTTCTCCGGAATCATGCAGTGGGCCCGTCCCCAGCTATGCCTGGTGGTCACGGGGATATGCATGGAATCATCGGACCTTCTCACAATGGAGCCATGGGTGGTCTGGGCTCAGGGTATGGAACTGGCCTTCTTTCAGCCAACAGACATTCACTCATGGTAAGTGATGACTCTTGTAGACTCGATCCTTCTGTGTAAAATTAGAATTTCAGGTATAAATAGTTCTGCTGGTTTGTTTTGTTTTTCTCTTCAAAAAAACAGCTGTATTGAGATATAATTTACTTAGTATACAGTGTGCCCATTTAAAGCATACAGTGCAGTGTGTTTTAGTGTATTCTCCGGGTTTTGCAAACAATACCACCAGTTTTAGAACATTTTTGCCCCTTGCAAAAAGAAAGACAACCCTGTGCCCATTAAACCGTCATTTCCCATCCCCCAACCCCCTCGCAGCCACTAGTTCTGTCTCTATTCTGGATATTTAATAATAATTGGAATTATACAATATATTATGGTTTTTCTCACTGGCTTCTTTCACTTGGCATAATCTTTTCAGTGTTTATCCACGTTTTGCCACATATTAGGACTTCATTTCTGTCGTCAAATGTTATTTCATCCTATGGGTCTACTACATTAAATGTATCCATTCATCAGATGATGGACACTTGGATTGTTTCCACTCCAGTGTAAACATTCATGTAGACACATTTTCATTTAGGAAGAAATTTCCGGGTCATTGCTGGTGTTTGAAATTATTCATTTTGGTGACATTGGCTAAAGGACACAACTGAAGTTCATGTTACATTGCTGGCATTTCAAATATGGGTGGATTGCATTTTTTTATTTAGAAGCCAAAATGTCTTTCAATTCTTAGTGTGGAAGATAGAAATATATGGCATATTTGTTTGAGTAGATAAATACATGGCGGAAGACTGTGTAATTTAACATCTAGAGTAGCTTTATCACTACCTTTTTATGAATATGTCTTTATTTGAATAATATTTCAGCACCTTTGTCCATATTATCACTGGGATTTTAATTTTGCCCATTATGAAGGGGACTCAAAAAAGTGGAATTATTTTTTGGAGGGCAAAACCCCTTGTAATGCAAGCTTCTCCCACTAGGAGAGTGTTCTAGGAACCCTTCAGCATCAGTGGACCAGCTAGTGTTGTTTGAGAGGCTGCGTTCAGCTTCAGTCAAATTTTATTTTATTTTTTTGGAGATTCTTTCAACGCATTTGCCCGTTTCCTGATGGGTAATTTACAAGTGCACCTGCCCACACCGCACTGAGTATTCAGCAGTTTTTGGCCAGAAACAACATGACCCCCGTGCCCTACCCTCCCTGTTTACCTGATCTCACCCTGAGCGACTTTTTTTTGTTTCCCCGATGAAAAAAGTCCCCAAAGGGAAACATTTTGCCGATGTGGAAGAGGTGAAACAGTCACAGCAGAAGCACTAAAAGGCCTCCATATTGACAAGTCCAAACACTGTTTTGAGCAGTGGAAAAAGCGTCTTCATGGGTATATTGCATCCAACGGAGAGTACTTTGAAGGTGACTGAAGCTTACACATGTAAGAATAAATACACAATTTTGTATTAATAAATTTCGGGTTTTGGGGATTCCCGTTGGTACTTCTGAAAGGATTTTAGAGAGAATTATTTTGGGGGGATGATTACAAAGAGTCAGAGAATTGTCTTAACAGAACATTAAATGATGACACCAGATAGGAGGAGAGTTCAACTTTACCAGTGATTCTGTATAATTCTGTCCCTTGTAAACTCCTGTCTGGTCACTGAACACTCGGTGTCCTGTGTTTTCCCTTATAGGCTCTATAAAAGTTGCTTGGATGAAGGTCCATTTTCCATTATCACTACAGCATTCCTTAGTTAAAGATGGTTCCAGAAGAAATGCAGAATAGGCACAGATCGTTATGAGGTTCATTTAGTCCGCACCCATTAGTGTTCTCTTCTGTCCTCCTTTCCATCTATCTTCATAAAAGACGAAGATTAAGAATATCATCCTATGCGGCGTAATATTGAAACCTGCAACCAATTTGAAACCCAAAATACTGGTTTATAAATAGAAGCAATGAACTCACTTCTAAAATGTGGAAAGATATTTTTGAATGCCAAAGCTAACTCTGCTTTTTTCTGTTTCCTGACCTCTACCCTAAAAATTTATCATTGAGTAAAAAATTGTTTGTATGTTCGTGGCAGTTGCTAAGAGTTTTCAAAAGGAAAGTCTAGATTTTAATTTAGCTTGGCCTCAGGTAATGTGTTAAATACACTTGGGATGCATATAATATGAGATTTTCGTTTGTACAGTTCTTTTTTTAACTACAGTGTTTAAACAATACTGCTTTTAATTAAGAAATCTGGCTTTATTAAAAGCCAGATCTGTGACTTATAACCATTTCTGTATATCTGCTCTCAATCAAGAGAAAAATAGTTTAATTTCTGTAGCTGTGTTCATTTTGCATATGTTAAGCGGATGTAACATGCACCCAGGGCATTGCTTCAGAGACTGTCTTTTCCGTAAATATGTAAGGCTTTTCTTAAATACCAGATGTAGGTTAAGTGGTTCTTTAAAATATTAAACTATACATAGATGCTTTTTGGAACAATTTGACCTTTGAACTGCCTCCTTTTTGAGTGATTCTGAGGTGGAATGAGAGGAAAAGACTAGAATTATTTTTGGAGATGGGAAGTTGGACCCTGGCAGAGGGAGGGGGTCAAATAAAACAGGAGGAAAAGGGAAGTAACTATCCAATATTACCCAGAAACCTCTTTGATTTGATTTTGGGGGAGGAAGACGATACAGAAGCAACAAAGCCTCCCGCTTTGCTGATGAGGAAAACGTCCTGTCTCTCCTCTGAAGACATTTAATATTCAATCAAGGACAACTGCAGAGCTAACCAGATCACAGGGGGCGTGTCAACAACTCGCTGCCCTTTGAACTAAGTGGGGTTTTCAGTCTTTCTCCTCTCTTCCTGAAAGCCATTCAGCATGACTGAGCTTCTCCGCCTGAAACACTAATGTGTGTGGAAGAGATTAAATTGGCATATCTTCCCTGTGCAAACTGGTATGAATTTTAAAACAAAAACATAAGAACAAAGGAAATAGTTCTTGAGTGTAGTCAGTCTTAAGTTAGCCTTTGACCATTTGAGACATTCCACAATAAAAAGGAAGTTTAGGGGGAAGAAAAAAGCCCCACCCCCCCTCCCCCCAACAACAAAAAATTCAAGGAGGATACTGGTAATCTTTTCCACATTTGAATTTTTTAATACAGAAAACAGGCTATACAACGTTGGCCAGCTGCTGTAAATAAAGTAGCCGTGGGAGGTACGCACAGGAAACTTGGACAGAAAGCACTGTGAGCCTCTCAGTCCCAACTACACACCTTCGTTGGTTGTCCTGGAGTGGAGGCGAGTTGCGGTAACTCGAGACTCATCCCAGGCCCAGCTTTGTTTTGAGCAAACCTCCTTTCTGACTCTCCTTAGTAATTCCTTCTGATGAAAGAAGAGACAGCTTTGCATCCCCTTGACCTCCCTGCTCTTCTGGTTTCCTCTCTCCCGCCTCCTGAAAATCAAAACAAAATGGCTTGATCACTTGGAAGATGATAGAAGCATTTCTTTCTGCAGCAGCTTGAAATCGTGGTGGGGAAAACTGTGTGGTTCTGCCTCGGCTGTTATGTTATCTCATTTAATTGCTAACATATTGTACTTAGCTTTTGATTCATAAAATGTTTTCCTTGGAGTTCTGAAGTAGGTCTTCAGTGATTTACCAAGTATTAGTATCATGAAAGGGAATTTTTTTTTTCACAGCGGCATGGCTCATCACACTAGAGTGAACGCTGTATACTTGCAAGCTTTCTGGACACTATTATTTGGCTGTGTTCCTTTCCTGCTCAAAACCTTCACTGGCTTTCCGTTATCTGTGCGATAAAGCCCAGTTCCGTAGCCCAGCGTCTAAGACCCGTTACCGTTTACCAGAAGCCTTTTGTTTGGTTGTTTCCATGTGCAGAAAGGTTTCCAGAAAGACCAGTCCGGGCATAATCGGCCCTACACATTCTCGTGGAGTACTTCGTTTGTATGTCTGGCTTGGGTGGATCTACCCAAGCTTTCTCTAACAGCCTCTCACCCATTCTCGAAATACTGACTCAAGGTCTTCTTCCAGGAAGCCTCTCCGTGCTCTCCCCACCCACATTAGCCGTGCTCCTCTCTGCTCTTACAGCATTGTGCGTTATGCCACTTCGAGACATTTCTCTGACTCAGCTGTGCATCCTCTGTCGGTATGATTGCTGCCTTATCAACGCTTGTCCATTCCTCAAGTCCCACTCACTGCATTTTGTGTTCCTCCTAGCAAATAGGTCATCAAAGAAGTTGCCGGCCCCTCTGCTAGGTGTTCCCTATGTGTTATCTTAGGCATCTTCACAAGAACACGAGGATGACAGTAGTGGCTGTTTGAGGTGTTGGGAAATGAACTTGAGGAGGCTTGAGTAGTTAGTCTCAAGTCATGCCGCTCGATTTGAATTCTGCTACATCAGTTCCAATTTCAGTGCTCTATTTGACTGCCGGTGTCCTCCCCAGAGGTTGTCAAGGAGTCTATCTTTTGAGAACGAATTTTAGGAGTTAGGAGTGTATGATTTTCAAACCTTGATAAGTGCTGCTTGGCAAGAGTAGTTTCCAGGTATTCCATGGCCAAACTCCCAAACGTAGAAAACCTCCACTCTGACATGTCTTAGCTTAAGATCCACAGTGGTTATTCACTTGTTCTTAAATCAGCTAAGTGACCAAGGGGTGCGAACACGCCCTACCAGGCTCCCTGAGGTGGTAAATTTTAAATTATTAAGGTTTTTTTCTCACCCTAACCACTCAGTGTTCTTACAGAATTACAGCAGAAATCTCCCATTGTGGGAGCGTAAGGAAACAGCTGGGCTTGTCAGCAACTAATTAGAAACTCTTACCAAATGTAAGCCCCGTGTGCCTTAGATGCCTCCATGGTTCATCTTGGTATTAAGTTATTAGATTTAGTATCACTAACTAGTCACTAACTAGTCATTAACTATCTAATGTCACTAACTAGTTAGAAACACTTGCCCAATATCATCCCCTTGTGCCCCAGATACCTCCATGATTTATCTTGATAATTAAATTATCAGATTTGCTATCACTAGTCACTAACCAGTCATTAACTATCAAATGTCACTAATTAGCTAGAAACGCTTACCAAATGTAATCCCCTCTGTGCCTCAGATTCCTCCATGTTTAAGCTTTGTATTCAATTATTAGATTTCTTATAAATTATTAAAGTGGCCATTTTCCAAATATAATTCTCTTTGTTATTCATTCATTGTTCAGAACCACAGATGAGACCCGAAAGGAAGCCTTTCAAATGACCTACACTCCTTTTTTTTGTTTTCAACTAAATAAGAACAAAACCCACATCAAAAGGATCTTTGTGTGACTCTGTGTCCTCGTGGTTATTTGTTTGTAGAGTCAGTAATGATGGGATCACTGAGCTAAAAATCCTCTATACTAATATATTATTATCTATTAAAGTTCCCCTCTCCTATCATAATATTAATGTGGCTCCCAGATCTTTTTTGTTTGAAGTCTACTTATTCATTTCGGTGAAATTGACCAGTGGCTACCAAGTCCAGATTCTATGGTAAGATATGGTCTCTGCTCTCAGGGGATTCACAATCTAGTAGAAAGAGACAGATATTTAAACAGATTTTCGTATACTCATCTACCAGGTCCTACAAGAGGGCAGAGTCCCAGCTCTTACCAAGGAGGCAGCGATCATGGTTGCTTCATAGAGAAGTAGTGATCTCCTAAGTGAATCTACTCCGGTTGACTTTGGATGGATGGAGCCCTAGTAAACTCACCCCCACACCTGTCTTCCACAACACCCCTCAAGACTCCTGCAGGGGGGTGTGTGGAACACATTTCAGAAACCACCGACGTAAGCCAACCGTAGCCCAGTTTTCCCCTTCTCAGTAACATTTTTAGTTTTACGTTAGAGTAAACAGTTTATCAGAAGAACATTCATTTGGTGAAGAAGCATCTTTTGATTTAAATGACATTAAACATATGAGAACTTTTACCTCGTAGGGATTCATGGAACAAATGAGCTAGTCTTGCTTGTGCAGGTAGGTAGGAGCTCAGACCACTGAACTTTAGACTTTTTAGAGTCTAAGTCACGTAGCCCATTGTCCTTGTTTTGCTGCTGAATGAAGACCGGGTAGGAGAAGTGACCCAACCGTAAGTGCTCACTAGTTAATGCCAAGGTCAGATTAGAAACGAGACAAACCAGCCACTAGACCAGCACTCTTTTTACTATAATCCCACACTGCCACAGTGGACTTCCTCTTGAACCTTAGACCATAGCCATTTCCACACTGGGTTGTATCGAAAAACCATTCTGTTACTCTGACTAACTAGTGAAATTCAAGAAAACCCTTTAGCTACCCCTAGGCTCCAAGTTGCGGTTTTGCTCTGCCTGTAATATCTGGCAAAAAGGGAGGGTAGGACATTGGTGTGGTGTGGCATTTACTGGCATGTAGTCAGGGGAGTAGTGGGAGTCAGAAAGTTCTAGTGTGGACCTCTTCAGCAAAGAGGCGATCCCCAGAGGCATTATCCTCTTCAGTCTTGCTCCTCTTGGGCTTTCCCAGATGTTGATTCCATAAAGTTCTGTGTATATTTGAGCACATACTTCATTTCTAAGCAGTTATTACCATAGAATCTCAGGGACCTTGAGAGCATCTCTACTCAAATCCCCCTAGATTCCCTGCCAAGCAGTCAACAAGCCCCAATCAGTCTCCTTCCTCCAAGAATGAGTAGCTCCAAAGCCCATTGCCATCACATGTTTGAAAATTATTTTTGTGTCCAGCCCAGATTTGCTTCTCTGGCTTATTTTTCTTCCCAGTAGAGCATATTCACCTACTAGACCCTAGAAGAGAGCAGAGGCCCACCTCTTATCAAGGAGGGAACAATCATGGTCGCTTGGTGGAGGAGGGTAGCGATCGCCTAAGAGAAACTGCTGTGGTTGACTTTGGATGGAGGGCGCCCTCGTAAACTCACCCCCACACCTGTCCTCCCCAGCCTCGCCACTCCTGTGGGCGAGTGTATGGAACACATTTCAGAAACCACCGACCTAAGCCATCCTTAGCCCAGTTTTCCTGTTTTCAATAACATTTTTAGTTTTACTTCGTATTAAATAGAATTTATCAGGAGATACATTTGTTGGGTGAAGAAGCGTCTTTTTATTTAACTGACACTAGACATATGAGAACTTTTAAAACTCTTAGGGCTTCATAGGACAAACAGATTAGTTTGCTTGTATAGGTAAGTCCAGCCAACAACTCAGCAAACACTTGAGAAACTTCTAGTTATTTGAAGACAGTTTATTCAGTGTTTTTTGGCATTTTTTTCCCCCTCTACACATCTGTATCTTCAGAGATTTAACCTAAAAAAGTTTTGATTCCTGGTCATGAGGTCCTAATTTTCCAGGGCATTCTCTCTAGTTTAGCGAGGTGTTATTTTCTCTTCCCCAAGGACCTTTTAGTGTGTCAAATCTGAGACCGAACACAGTACTCAGAATTACCAGGGTCACTTCCCTTACTCAACACATTGTCTTCACTAAGGCCACCTCACAAAATTTTATCTGTAGTTTTTATGTCTTCATCATCTTGCTGACATATATTAAACTTGCAATCAGTTGAAATCCCTAAGCCACCTGTCTCCCAAATACCCGTGTGCAGTTTTTGTCGTGCTTGTACAAGACTTCACATCGTCCCTTTGCATTTCACATTGCAGCCTCCGTCTGCTTCCTGTCTAAAGGTTTTCTTGAGGTCCTCATTAAGTCACATACTCTGCCGTCTATGTTGTTGGCCAGTATGATGGGTATCATTCATTCCCCCGTCAAAGCTACTAATAAAAATACTGAACGGGAAAGGCTATAGACCAGAAGGGCACGAGGCTCCGTGCTACAGACATTCTCTCTCCACTTCCGTTGTTCTCTGCTCTTGGAGTGGAATCCATCAACCAGGTCTGTCCCCTTGTTATACCCTCACGCAGCCCACCTTTACTCATGTCATCCATAGCATTCTCACAAGAGACCAGGCAGGCAGTTCTCCCGTGAGTGAGGAAGTAAGCTTTGTCTAGGAAGACTTGTTCTTGGTTGAACCAAAATGAGTTTGAGAGGCCATTGCCTCTGCTTCAGAGCACTTCAGAACTACCTGTTTGACGGGCTGTTATAGAATTTCACCCAAGATCTTAGTCATCAATATCGTTTTTCAGTATCTACTATTTTTCTTTAATAGGGTGTTTGCCTTCTGTGGTCTTCCGTCGTCTCTCCTCATCTCCACAATTATCAGACATTTCTGAGAGCAGATTAGCAATCTCAACTGAAAGCGTTGAACTATTTTAGTGTTGTACTTTATTTTAAGAAAACTTAAAGGACAAAGAGGAAACAACTTGAAGAAATTCTCTTAGCTATGGATTCGTTTTAACAGCTTTAGAAACCTTGGGCTCACCATTTGATAATGTCTGCATTAATTTAAGTAAAAGTCAAAAAGTTTTGAATACAGCGATAGTTATGGTACCATTTAAGCTCTATTCAGCAATGCCTAAGACCAGGGGTTGGGACACCATGCATGCCCAGATCTCAAAGCCAATCAGGTGTTTTCCCTTGCTTTTTGAGTACATATTTTACTCAAATTCAGACCCTACAATGTCAATACAGATGGTCAGTCTATATTGGATGTCCCCCCAAAACCCTGCTTGCTGCCTGTGCTCCGGGGACAAACACAACCTAGTTCTCTAATATCTAGCATCTGAAGCCAAGAACTTTAAGCAGATGACAAGCAAAAACTTTGTTGCCCGTCCCACTTTTAAAAATAAAAAACATATATATATAAAACAGACCCCGTATATCATCGGATTCTTAACATTGTTTTCTTCTTAAATGGAGGGTAAAACAGGCATACACTTTCAATAGCACAAGGATCCTCATTTGTAACTGAGCGTTTATTGGGTACAAGGACACAGTGCTAAACTGTACATAACTTGGAATGGGTACAACTCTTGCGTTTTAAAACATCTAATATTATCCTTGTTTTTTCAAGAAAGATTTTCTGTGGGGAATGTATGTATTGTATATATTAGAAAATACACATATGTTCATTCAGTCATTCTGCATCTGCTCTGCTTCTGATGCTGTTGGGGGTACCTTCGTGTGTAAGAGAAAGTCTCTGATCTTTCGAGCCTTTTATCCTGGCAGGGTGATAATGCAAGTATATGTCTAACTACAATGCAAGGTAGGATTATCAGTGACCTGAGAAGCAATTTCAGACAGCCGGGAAGCTTCCTGGAGAGGATGTCGTTGAGCTTGTTTAAGAGTCTGGGTAGAACTTCTGTAGTTAGAGACAGGATAGGAAAGGCATTTCAGAGCCATCAGGTAAGCACTTTTTTGTTTGTTTTTTGTTTTGAGTCAGGGTCTCACTCTGTAGCCCAGGCTGGAGTACAGTGGCAGATCACAGCTCACTGCAGCCTCAACCTCCCGCCTCAGGTGATTCTCCCGCCTCAGCCTCTCGAGTAACTGGGACTACAGGAATGTGCTTTTTTTTGCTTTTTTTTTACTTTTTGTAGGGACCAAGGTCTCACTCTGCTGCCCAAGCTGGTCTCAAACTCCTGGGCTCAAGTAATCCTCTTGCCTCGGCTTCCCTAAGTGCTGGGATTACAGGCGTGAGCCACCACACCCAGCCAAGTAAGCATGATTTGAAAACAAACACAGAAAACACAGGTCGTTATGTGCCCAAGGGGAAGTAAGAAAATCGCCGGGTGATACCAGGCCTCGCAGCTCGGCGAGTGGCACTGGGCGAAAAGCCCCCTCCACACACGGCTCCTCCAGCAGTTGGCTCGAATATTTCACATGAGAGTCCACAGGAAGAGAAAGCTTTCATGTATATTTTTTACATCCAAATTAAGTTAACTCATGGAATTTTCCACCCTTAGGAATTAAAGTAGCAACTCATGAAGTAATTCAGTTATGTCATTCATACCAAAACAGAAAATACTGGAGCAACTTGGCACCATTTAAAAGCAAAGATGAGGCCCTGGCCATTTTATATTTTTTTCAAATTCTGTGGCCGTCATGTTATTTTAACTTTTATTGTGGCTGTAAATTTTTTCAAATCAAAAGTATCTTAATTGCTCAGAAAACAGAAGTGTAAAATCGGTTCAAAATAAGAAGAAGGTTTAGGCAAAAGCAGCTGTAGGAGTGAAAACTGGGAAAAAAAAAAAAAGCTGTAGCATTGCATTTTCTGTATCGCACGGCCTCTACCTAATTGGTTGACATTCACAGTTGTGTGTAATTATAGCTTCCCCTATATCCATAAATCATCTTAGAACTATAAAGTTGAGTTTAACCCAGAGATCTGTCTGATATTAGTTAAACAACATCTTTGGGGAAGCATTGTCCTAATACAATAGCCACATTCACTTAAAATCAGTTAATTGGACACATTGTCAAAAAGCACGGGATTGAGTTTCCACATTTTAATTTTGCGTTCGCCTTCTCCCCAGCTTCTGCGCATGGACGGGTCTCGTTTGGAGCTGAAAGTGTGTGAAAGTTATTGGAGAATGGTAGTCTCTGGGTAATGTTTCTGTAAGCTGCCCAGAATTTCCCCCTGTAGCCTAGATGGGAAACAGCTGGTTTTTGTTTTAAAAGCTGTTTTGAGAAACGTCTGAATCTTGAGATATAGAACTGAGGTCACCATTAAAGCAGGTGCTTGAGAACAAGTGAGAAAGACTCCGGGAGCCGGCTGGCTCTGGAATCTTCTGTAGGGCACCTCCTATGAGAGGAAAAAGTGGTAAATTGTGCTGCTTTATTCCGGGCACCGATATGAGTTAAGTAAGTACATAAGCAACATTATTAGAAACGGGGTATCTGAGAATGCAGCCAGACCTTGAGTGCACAATTAGCTCAGTGTGAAAGAAACCAAAATGGTCATTTCCCTCGCAGAACTTCAGATACGAGGGGCCAAGGCTCTAGTTTCCCTTGGGGATTGTAAGTGCTTAAATTTCCTCTTGAAACCCACCATTGGTGAAAGAATTCCTATTTCAACCAGGTAGTTAGTACCCTGACTGACTATATCTTCCAAGTGTTTGGATGCAGCGTAATGGAAAGAGAGACAAGAAACCTGACTTGGCAAGACCCCTGCCGAAGCAGCTTGAAAAAAAGCAAAGCAAGAAACATGTGGAACCACTAAAGGCCAGTGCACGTCAGGTATCCACCAGCCTCGAGATGAAAGGAAATGAGCCTCCTCCCCTGGGAGCTGGAGGTTATTAGCAGCTGTTTATCCAGTCGGGAATAGAGATTAACATTGTAATTTTTTTTTTAAGAACTAGAAGAAAATTTGTTTGGGAAGTTGGCTCTTCATATCAAGTCACGGAGCCTTGCCAAAAAAAACTTCCTTTCTGAGAACTCATGTACTAGGGTTGAGCAATGTTATGATTCTCTGAGAAACTCTGGATTACCAAAAAGTCTTTCTCTATTAAGTAGAACAGAACAGGACGGAGAAATGGGCGGACGTTTGCCATTGACACACTCCGTTGTACTTTGCACAGAGGAAACTAGCTGTTTGGTCTACTACCTGTTTTCCAGCCTGAATCTGGATGGGACCTTAGGCCCCAGCCCTTCCACACCCCCACAGCTTAATCTTTGCCCCACTCAGGCGTACTCGATGGGTTCTGCATATGCTACTGCTTGTAAAATGCCTTTTCCTGAGATATCGGGGATGCTGCCTAGTTCTCTGTGGTGCTGCTTTATTCACACACACACACACACACGAAAGGATGGATATTAGTAATTTTTTTTCCCGATTTAATGCTCCTCTTAATGTCATTTTCTTTTATTAAATCCTTTCTTTTGCTTTTGATCTTATTTATAGCAGAACCACTGGTCATATGGAAACTATTATTGTATAGCTGGGAGATGAAAGACTTCGTTGCAATTAAATACGAGTGAATCATTTGGGCCAATAATACACACGTACGGTGAGGTACCATTTGTGTCCAGAATGCCCTGTGTTGTTCACTTTGTAGCAAAGCCATTGAGGTTTATAAAGGGCTTTACAAAAATCTGCTTTTTGTCAAAAATATGTAGTCTGACAATATGAAAACACATGTTAACACAGTCCTCAGCTGCTTGCTTCTACACACACACACACACACACACACACACACACACACACAATATCTAAATAATGCCACCAATGGATATAAAAATGGAAAATTTCATTTAAAGTTGGGATGTTGTTTAATTAATATTAAATGTCAGTTTACGAAATTCAGGCAATCTATATCAAAATCCTACTCATCACTCAAAACCTATCTAAAATGCCACCTTCTTAAAGTAGTCCCTGGCTTCCCAAATGGATATGACTTCATCGTCATCCTTTAAAACTCTACGTGACCTTGTACTTTTTTTATGACACTCAACTTATTTTGCCTTATAGAGTAATTATATTACCCGCCATTGGAATGTAAGTGCCTGTAAAGTAATTGACTTGCCTGTCTTTTATTATTTTTCACACCAAATGCTTAATTAGCACCTTGCATATAGTGGACATTCAAAAGACATTTGTTGAATTAAATGGAATGTTTATGCTTTGATAGAAACATGCTAAATGTTTATTTGGAAGTATCAGAAGTCCTAGATTTCAGACAAAGCCCCACAGGTCCTGCCATTTGTGTCATCATTTGCTGTTCAGGAAACATCTAGTTGTGCTGTTACACTCCTACACAGTGACCCACACCTAGTCCCTGCTTTTAAGACACTCACAACCCTGCAAAGTATAGAATTTATGGATGGCAGCAAAACGAAAACCATTGAAACTGATGGACTGCACTGTTAAACGATGCCCTTGAATGTGTTTTAAGGGTGGTGTGTCTGTCCTGAATAGTCAGGGAGGAGCTGTGTCTAAGCACTGTGAGATGGTGAGAAAGTAGAGAGTTCTGGAGGTCTGTGCGGTCATGAAGGCTCCGAGTAAGAGATCTGTGGGACTCATAAAAGAAGTGGCCGGTGAGTCGTGAGGAGAAACCAGCCCACAGAGCAGGGAGGGCTTTGCTCAAGCCTTGATGATGTGGGAGTGAAGCCAGCAGATGAGGGGCCATGAACAGGGAACTCAGATGGAGAGTGATGCATTTAAAAATAAGGGGGAGCTGGAAGGGCCCCAGAGAGCCAAGAAGGAACACAGCAGCAGTGGCGATCTTGATCTGTAGAATAAGAAAGCACCATGCTGAAACCTTCACATGCAAGGGACCAAGTCGTGAGAGAGAATATTGCACTTCAAAGGCGAGTATTTAGAACATGATGAGAAAGAGGTGTTTCATTGGGGTTGGGGAGCTTCTTAACAGGTCTCCTCTGCAAATATTTTATAGTCAGCGTATGTTACTTGGATGATTAGAAAAGCCTTTTTAAAACAAAGGCCAGTCGGTAATGGTGAAGCCATGAGGACGGGCCTTCTGGGTTGGCTGCGGAGTGCTTTGTGTGGAGGTCAGCAGTGTGGCTGTGCACACACACCTCAGGCACCCGGAATTCCGAGTGTCTGCTTGTGTCTTCCTTCACGCTAAACAAAAGAAGCTGCCTACAGATCTTTGCAAGACTTCACCCCTATCTCCAGGCTGGATGGGTTTGGTTCACTAGGACGATGAACTCTGGCACCATGGCACCTGCTTCGCTGCCCGCTGCCTGGAGCAAGCAAGGGCTGGAAGGGGCTCTGTTTACCTCCCATCACGTCGCCACTTGGTGTGCTGTGTCCAGTTACGGTTTCTGCTGTAGGAAAATCGTGTAGAGGATTGTGGGCGGAGTGAGGGGGGTAGTGGAGACACGAGAGAGAAATGAAACCATTTTAATGATGGGATTTATGAGTTAGGAAAAGGAAGGTGCACTGAAGTTAGCTTACAGCCCTTTTATATCTCTAAGGGTATCACAGACTCATTCTTTTTTTTGCCATTTTGATGGCCAGTCCAGGGGAGTTTCATCCCGGCTGGCCACATGATAATAAGCACTGCCAAGGTCAGGACATTTACATCATGTTTAAATCCTCCTGGGCGTTATTTTTATTATCTAGAGAATAAACGTTAAATAAATCCTCAAGAATTGCACAATAAGACATTACCTTAAATTTCAGGCAAAGCCTAAGTGAAGCTGTGAGATTTCTGGAAAGAAAAGAAATGAGGAGTTCTCAAGACAGTTATGAAATCTTCTCCCAGTAAACATTTTAAGAATCAAATCAAAATCCAAACAAAAGAATTGAATCCAGATCCGACTTTAGTGAGAAGTCTCCTAAATGTTTAATCATGTGAATTCTAAAAAGCGGTCTGGTAGTTTTTCAAACTGAGAAGTACAGAAATTGTTCTTGTGGTTGGAGCGTCCCAAATGTTAGGTCTTTCTCCCAAGAGGTAGTTGTTAGAGGTAGGTCTTGTTTTCTGGAGTCCCACGCCCTGGTGTCCCTCTGCACAGTGTCTGTCTGATACTGCCACTGCAGGAACTTTCGGGTTCCCATCTGGGAGCCATTTAGGAAGTTTGCATGACCGCTTCCCACCTCTTTTAAAGATGCGCTTTTGTACTAAATGATATTTTGCACATTTGAGAAAATAAGGTTTGCTTTTCTCTAATATGACAGAGATCTGGCAAGATAATTGAAACTGAAATCTATTACTCCACCACTGTCATGTATAATTGATATTTCATGGGGAGATTACAGTTCAGACACCAAAACTGTTTTCTGTATCAATGGGTTTCTAATTACAGTGAAAGCCCATCAACTTTTCTTTTGTGTTCATGGAAAACCAAGAGATAAAAGTAACAGTAAGTGATAGCTCCCAGGACTTTTTTCTGTGTCCCATTTCTTATTAGTCTCTTTTTCCTTTAAAGAAAAAAAATGCCTGTGTTCAGAGAAAAATCTTACACCAGGTGCCGTTAATAACAGACTTTAATTTTGATACACCTAAATGTTTATGATGATATTTCCTGTTTTGCGTCATTACCACTTGGTCTAGAAATTGATGACAAGTTTCCTAAAGTCCTACGCCCTCTTAGAAGGATTATGGTAGAATAGAAGTAACTGTGGTCTGAAAGCCTGTTTTGAAGCTGTTATCTCTGGAGATAACATTAACTAGGATTGAATAACTGCCAAATGAAATTTAATACATTTTCCCATCCATGAAATAGGCCTCTTAAATACAACAGAATAATTCCTTTCACAGTACTCCCTGGAAACAAAGAGAGCAAAAACATTGAATGTCTTTTTTTGTTTGTTGTGTGTGTTGTTAGCTTGAGGGTAAGGACAAGGATGTTTACCGAGATGCTCTGTGCAGCCCCGTATAAAAGCAGCCTTGCCAGCAGCTACCTAATTTGAAACTGCATGTCTTTTTTTTTTTGAGTTGGAGTCTCACTCCATCGCCCAGACTGGGGTGCAGTGGCAGCTCCCGACCACCGCAGCCTCGACCTGCTGGGCTCCGGCGATCCTTCCGCCTCAGCCTTCCAAGGAGCTGGAACTACAGGCGCGCTACCACCCCCGGCTAGTTTTTGATTTATTGTAGAGATGAGGTCTCGCCAAGTTGCCCGGGCGGG
>CAUYQG010129333.1:0-10223 GCA_963574415.1 Tarsius wallacei
TTATTCCACTGTGGTCTGAGAATGTGCATGGCAAGATTTGAACCTTATGGAATTTGTTTATGCTTGATTTATGGCCAACGATGTGGTCAATCTTGGAGTATGTTCCATGTGGTGATGAATAGAATGTATATTCTGTGGTTGTTGGGTGGAATAATCTGTAGGTATCTATTAAGCAAATTTGGTCAAGTGTCAAGTTTATGTTTTGGAATTCCTTGTTGATTTTTTGCCTCAATGATCTATCTAGGACTGTTGGTGGGGTAGTCAAGCCCCCTGCTATAGTAATGTTAAAGTCAGTATCTTTTTTTAGTGTACTTATTAGTTGCTTTGTAAATGTTGGTGCTCCTATGTTGGGTGCGCATATGTTTAGGATGGATATTTCTTATTGATGAAATGAGCCTTTTATCATTATGTAGTGACCTTTTGCATCTTTTAAAATTTTTGATAGCTTAAAGGTTGTTTTATCTGATATTAAGATTGTGACTCCTGTCTTCTTTTGTGATCCATTTGCCTAGAATCTCATTTTCCATCCTTTAGCTTTGAGTCTGTGTGTATTCCTTGTGTTGAGATGAGTCTCCTGGATGCAATAAATAATTGGGTCATGGATTCTTATCCAGTTTTCCATTCTGTGTCTTTTCAATGGTACATTTAGTCCATTCACATTCAGGCTGATTATTGAAATGTGTGTGTTTATCCCCGTCATGAGGTTCTTATAGTTTTTTGTTTGTTTGCTTGTCTTCTTTTGCCTTGTGGTTGATATATGTGTGTGTTTTCAAGTTTCTTGTTGTGCTGTATTTTCTGTTGATTCTGTGTTCTGCTGTTCTCTTAGGAAATGTGTGGTTATTCTTTTGTTTTCTTTTGTTTTTTATACCTTTTAAAGTGTCCCTGTAGAGCTTGTCTGGAAGCTGCATAATTACTTAGGGATTGGATGTTTGGGAAGGATTTTATTTCTCCATCACTGATGAAGCTGAGCTTGACTGGATAGAAAGTTCTTGGATAAAATTGTTTATCTTTGAAGCCTTTGAATATTGGTCTCCAGTCCCTTCCTGCTTATAGTGTTTCTTCCAGTGGGTCTGCTGCTATTCTGATTGGTTTTCCCCAGTAGGTAGTCTGGCCTTTCTCTCTTGCTTCCTTTAGGATTTTTTCTTTTGTGCCTACTTTACATAGGATAATTACTATATGTCTAGGAGTTGTTCTTCTCATTTGATGTCTTGTGGGGGTCCTCTGTATCTCTTGTGCTTGGCTGATCACATCTCTTATGAGACAGGGAAAGTTTTCTTGGATTACTCCCTGGGATATTTGCTCCAAGTTGTTCACCATTTCCCTTTCTTCTTCTGTGATACCAATCAGGCATAGGTTCAACCTTTTTCTAGAATCGCACATCTCTTGTAGGCTTTGTTCTTTCTTTCTGAGTTTTTTTTCTATGTTTTTTACAGATCGGGTTAATTCCTGTTCTGGTCTTCAAGTTCTGAGATTCTTTCTTCAGCTAGATTAATTCTGTTTTCCATGCTTTCATCTTGTTATTTATTTCCTGGATGAAATTTTTTATTTCCAAAATCTCTGTTACAAGTTCTTTCAGTGTTTTTTCTTGTCTTTCTTGTGTTGTATTCACTCTTTCCATTCATTCCCTAATCCCTGTCATATTCTGGGGCCATCTGTTGGTGATTTTCATTGTTTAGACACCAAGGTCTGATTTTTCAGGAGTTTTCTCTTTGGTACAATTGAAATTACTTGTGGTCTTCCTCTGATTTTTTCTCATTTGTGACAGATCTCTCACTTTTCTCTTTAGTTCTGTTATTCAGTGACAGTGGGAGAGGCTTTCCCTTCTGATGTTTGCTCAGCCCTCTATTCTTCCCTGATCTGTACTCTGGATTTGCTCTATTTTGAAATAGGATGGTGGATGGGAAGCTTTGCTGTCTCTTGTAGTTTTTGAAATTAGAATAAAGTAGGGGATAGGGCACTAGGATTCAGAAACGACTTGAAAATTACAATGTTCTTGTTTTGTGGTATGTGTTCCCTGAGGCCCACTCCCCACCACAACTCTATATGGTGATGCAATGTAGAAACCTATGCAAAAAACAATTGAACACACACACACAGACATGCACACATGCCCCAAACAAACTTGAATAACCACAAAATGAAAGCAAACAGACAAACAAACAAAACTCCAAGAAAACTGAACACATACACACACACGTCTAGCACAAAGTGAATGGAGAAGAAAAACTGAAAGACCAGAAAAAATAAAAAGAGAAAAAAGGAATTCAGATTGAACCCTCATATATATATTGACACACACCTTGAACTATAAAAAATCAAAATAGAAAAACAGAAGAACAAAAGAGCAAAAACTAACCAACAACAAAATTGAAAGATGAACACTCAGTCATTCACACTCACACATAAACAGAAAACAACAAATAAGAGAAGAAAGAAACAGAAAAAGAAAAGAATAAAAGAAAAAAATTTTTGAGGTGATGTAGCTCAAACCCTCACATACACATGCATGCAAAAAGGAAAAATATTTTAAAAATAGGTGGACTAACAAACAGGCATAAAAATTTTTTAAAGTTTTTAAAAAATTAAAAATAAATAAAAAATCTGCCCTTTTGTGGCAAGCCCTATAATTGTTCCTCTAATCAGGTCTCTCCTGCAAAGCCACCTCTTTCACTCTCTCCTCAGTGTCCAGAGCAGGGAAGGAGGAGTATCAGCGAAGGTGGGTGGGGCTGCAGTCCTCCCCTTCCACTCTTCTATGGTCAGGGTTATCTCCTCCAGTGGGGCAGTGTGGGATTCTCGCTTCCCCAGGTATGTACTCTTGGGGGTGCCCCAGGCAGGCCTATCCTGGAATGGAGTTCTCCTATTGTGCTTGACGTCCAAGCTCTGCCTTGGTTTGTCCCTCTCAGTCATGACCCACCTGTGTGTGCTGACATTTAGAGGATTGCTGGGTCAAAGGGGATTTGGGTCAGCCCCAAACTCACCACTGATCTCTTTTGTGTCCTTCCTCATCTTTTTCTGGCCATACCCTTTGTCCCGCAGCTGTATCAGTGTAGGGGGTGGGGTGTTTGGTACTTAGCAATCATCAGGTCCCTCCGAAGTAGGGACCTGATGATTGCTAAGTACCAGATTAGTCACAATCAATCCCTGAGTAGTTGATCCACCAGCCACAGAGATGGGATCTGCTGCTCCGCTGTGAGCAAGCTGGAGCACCTTCCTGCCCACCTTCAAGATGGCAGCAGGTTGTCTCTCTTGTCCTCCATGGGACTCCCTCCACAGCCCCCACTGCCAGTGCCCTGCCAGGCACAGAAGTGGTGAGGCAAAGCCTGGAGCCGGCAGTCTCTCTTGTTACAGTGGTGAGGCAGAGCCTGTGGCATGGTCTCTCCCTGCTGCTTCTTCACAGGAAAACTTTTGTCCATTTTTAGAAAGAAAATGGCACTCAACTTCTGCAACCTGGGAAGAGCCAGAGACCACGCAGAGAAGCTGAAGCACCATCTGGTGCATCAGGGCCCTGGCCACCTTCTCACAAGCCCTGATTTAGTCAGTCTCTCCCAGCATTTTCTTCCCAGGAGGAATTTTTTGATTAAAAAAAATGGCACTTGGCTTCTGTGTCCCGGGAATCATTAGGGTACAACCCCAGCAGTTGCAGCACCAGCTGCTACACTAGAAGAGCCCTAGCCACTAACTCCCTAGCTTTCACTCAGTCAGCCACTCACATGCCCACTCACTCACCAGCACATACACAAAATTTTTCATACACTCACTCTCTCACACTGGGATTCACATAGTCTGACTGGTTCAGTCGCCATCTTCCTGACTCCTCGAGATGAAAGTTTGTAGTGCTAAATTCCTACAATTAAAAGAGAAAAATCTCAAATAAACAACCATATGTCATATCACAAGATACTATAAAAACATGCACAAATCAAATTCAAAACTAGCAGAAGAAAATAAATAACAGATCAAATCAGAACTAAATGAAATAGAAGCCACAAAAAAATCATACAAAGGATCAACAAAATGTCAGTTCGTGGAAATAATAGGCAGAATTGATAGACTACTAGCTAGATTAACCAGGAAAAAAAGAGAGAATATTCCTATAAGGATAAACAGAAAAGATAAAGGTGACATTACAACTGATACCACAGAAATACAAAAGATCAAAAACATGTCTATGTGCATCAACTAAAAAAACCTAGGGGAAGTGCATAAATTCCAGAAAACGTACAGCCAAGATTGATTCACAAAAAATTAAAAACCTGACCAGACCAACAATGAAATATCAGACTGAATCAGTAATGACAAATCTACTAACCAAAAAAAGCCCAGGACTAGATGAATTCACAAATGAATTACACCAAAAAGAAAAAGAAAAGCAAGCACCAATTTTACTAAAACTATTCTAAAAAATCAATGAGAAAGGATTCCTTCTTACTGCATTCTATGAAACCAGTATCATACTGATTTCAAAATCTGGCAAGGACACAGAAAAAATAGAAAAGACAGACCAATATTCCTGATGACTATAGGCACAAATATCCTCAATGAAATACTGGCAAACCAAATGCAACAGCACATCAAAAAATAATTCATTATAATCAGGTAGGTTTTATACCAGAGATAAATAGATAATTTGACATACACAAATTAACTAATGTCATTCACCACATAAATTGTTTTAAAAAGCAATAACAACATGATTATCTCAATAGAGACAGAAAAAGCATTTGGTAAGATCCAAGATTCCTTCATGATAAAAACCCTCAAGGAACTAGGCATAAAGGTAACATACTCCAACATAATAAAGGCCATATGTGATAAACTCACAGCCAACGTTATACTTAGAAAAAAGTTGGAAACATTCCCACTAAGAACTGGAACAAGACATGAATGTCCATTCTCTCCACTTCTAGTCAACATAGTACTGAAAGCCATAGCTAGAGCAATGAGGAAGAGAAAGAAATAAAAGACATCCAAATTGGAAACAGGAAGTCAAATTATCTGTTTGTTGGTGACATGATCTTATAGCTAGAAAGACCCTGCAGATTTGTCCAAAGACTCCTAGACCGATAAACAACTTCAGTAAAGTTTCAGAATACAAAATTAATGCACAAAATGGTAGCATTTCTAAACACCAAAAATACTCAAACTGAGAACAAAATCAAGAATCCAGTCCTGTTTATAATCAACACACACACACACACACACACACACACACACACACACACACACAAATAAAATGCCCAGAAATATATTTAACTGAGGGACAGATTCAAGATGGCCACCTAGAAGTAGCCAACCACCACCTCTCTTGCAGAGCAAACCAAGAAGGACAGCACCAGCAGCCAGTGACCCTCCCCCAGCATTTGAGCAGGTTGAGATGGAAGATGTACCCCACATCTTGCAGAGGACTCTTGGAACACACAGAGAGTGAGGAGGACAGAAAGTGGCTGCCTGCCCTTGGGGCCAAGAGACCCCATTCCCACCAGGCTCACATCAGAATCACAATGCATTTGTATATGTGAGAGGAGGTGAGTGCAGGAAAATGGAGCTGGGTGCTTGTTACTGATATGGTCTGTGAAGATTCCCATTCCCCAGTCACATAGGACTCCAGTTCCACATAGGAAGCAGCCTTGATGTGGCACAGTGGCATGCTGCTAAAGCCCATGTGGAGCTAGAAACCCATCTGAGCACTAAATGCCTACAGCCAATCAACCTCTGAGATCTTGTACCCATGGGCAGCACTTGATGGCCAGCTCCCAGGCCAAGAAAGATCCCCTGCTGACTTCACTTACCCCAAGGGCAAGTTCTACAGCACCAGGTAGTACCAGTTTGAAGCAAGCTATGGCAGATTCTGCTGCTTTGGGGTTCTGGATGCAGATTGGCCTCTAGCAAGGGAGGAAGAGTTAAGAAGAGTTCCTAATAGCCCCCATCTCCCCACAAAAGTGTTTCTGGGCAAGAGAGTGTTCACAATTGAGGATCAGAATACAGTCTGGCCAGTCCTGGCCTGCAGGAAAAACTTTGCAATGAAAAGTCACTTTGAGTTCTTAGAGCTGCCTAGCAGAAGAAGGGAAGCTAGAGGTGCCAGTGTGGGCCACCTCTCTCCCTGTGTGAACTCTTTTGAATGGCATAAAAGGCCCTGGAGCAACTAGAGTTAGAAGAGTAGCAGGACTCACAGTGGTCAGACCCTCACAGACTATCACCTACAGTGGAAAAGGAAGTGCAACACAACAGGGGAGCATCTTGTGGGATATAAATATCACAAAAGGTCACCCCAACAGTAACAATCATATCTAACTAAAAACAATGACAACAAAAAATAATAAAGAGAAGAGTTGGTTCTTGTAGATGAGAAAGAACCAGGGGAAAACACTGGCAATCCCCAAAGCCTTAATGAGGCATCACCCACAAAGGGTCCTCCCAGACCCCAAGAAATAGCACTCATTCAAAATGACCTGTCCCTGATGAAAGTCTATATATGGCAAAAACAGTCAAGGAAAACTAAGAGAAGGTGGAATCAGAGATCACCAAGGCAACAAAAGTAGTGCAGAAAATAAAATCTGAGCTGGTCAATATAAGAAAAGCCCAATTTGAAATTCTGGAAGTGAAGAATCCCTTCCTGGAATTTCAAAGCACAATGGCAGGCCTAGGCAGTAGAGTTGTCTAGGCAGATAAGATAATCTCAGTGCTTGATAATCAAACTATTATAGTAAGCCAGTACAACAAAAACAAGGAGATAAGCCTCAAGAAGAATGAATGAAGTCCACGAAAGGTTGAAATTACATAAAAAGACCAAATTAACAACTGACTGGCATCCCTAGGACAGAAAGGGAAACTGAGAACACTCTGGAACAAGTCTTCCAAAAGGTCATCCAAGAAAAATTTCCCTATCTCACTAAAAAAGTAGCTATCCAAATGCAAAATATCCAGAGAACCCCTGCAAGATATCACATGAGAAGATCATCCCCAGGACACATAGTAACCCATCTCCACAAAGTAAGCATAAAAGAAAAAAGCCTAAAGGCAGCTAAAGAGAAGGAACAGACCACCTACCAGGAAATATCCATCAGAATTCTAGCAGACTTTTCAGTAGAAACCTTACAAGCTGAAGGGTCTGGATCCCCAACTTTAATTTTTTTAAAGCAATTCCAGTCACGAATTTCCTACCCCATCAATCTAAGCTTAATCAATGAAGGAGAATTAAAATTCTTCCCAGACATCCAGTCACTAAGAGAATATTGCACCTCCAGACTGGCCCTTCTGGAGTTGCTTAAGAAATTCCAAAGCACAGAAATGAAAGAATATTTCCACCTATTGCAAAAGCAAAAGCAAGCACAGAGTTAATAGGCCATACAGATCAACCACAAAACCTTATAAAAAGCAAAGCAACCTGTAAATAGCATCATCATAGGGATAAACTCTCACATAGCAATACTTAATTTGAATGTAAATGGACTGAACATGTCACTTAAAAGGCATAGAGTAGCAAACTGAAATTTTAAAAAATGATCTAAAATTTTGCTGCCTTCAGGAAACCCTTCTCACTGCAAAGGGCACCAGCAGGCTCAAAGTAAGGGGCTGGAGAAAGAGCTTCCAGACAAATGGAAAACAAAAATGAACAAGAGTGGCTATTCGTATATCAGACAAAACAGACTTTGAACCAATAAAAGTTAAAAAGGACATGGAAGAACATTACATAATGATAAAAAGGTTCAATTAACCAGCAAGTAATATCCATCTTAAATATATATGCACCCAACATAGGAGCACTCAGAGTCATAAAATAATCCCTACTTGAATATAGACACCCATACAATTTTAGTCAGAGATTTTAATACCCCACTTACAGCCTTAGACAGATTATGGATGCAAAAAATAACAAGAAAATCTGGATTTTTAACTGAACACTTGATAAGTTGCATCTAAAAGAATCTACAGAGTACTTTACCCAACAACCACAGAGTATACATGCTACCCTTCAACACATAGAACATACTCCAAGATTGATCACATTCTCAGGCATAAATCAAGAATGAACAAATTTCAAAGGGTTGAAATAACACCAAACACCTTCTCAGATCACAATGGAATAAAAATAATTATTATCACCAACAGGAACTCCCCCCAACACACAAATAAATGAAAATTAAACAACATGCTTCTGAGTGACTTTGGAGTTAACAGAGAAATCAAGGCAAAAATAGATTCCTGGAAACAAATGAAAACAAATTCACAGCATATCAAAGCCTCTGGGATACCACAAAATCTGTGCTGAGAGGAAAGATAACAACACATATCAAGAAAATAGATCTCAAGTAAACAACTTAACATCACACTTAAGGGAACTGGAAAGGCAAGAACAACTCAATCCTAAATTTAGTAGAAAGATTTAGTTTACTAAAATAATGTCACAGTTGAGTGAAATAGAATTAAAAAATCATAGAAAGAATCAGTGAAACAAAAAGCTAGTTCTTTGGAAGGATAAATAGACCAAAAAAGAGAGAAAGTCTGAACAAACACAGTTAGAAATGAAAAAGGCGAGCTACAACTGACTCTGGAGAAATCCAAAAGATTTTCAGAGGTTACTATGAACATCTATATGCAAATGAACGAGAAAATCTAGAGAAAATGGAGAAATTCCTGTCATCAGATAACCACCCAAGGTTGAAACAGGAAGAAATCGAAACCCTAAAAATACCAATAACAGTCCAAAAACTTGAATCAGTTATAAGAGACCTCCCCATCCCCCCCAAAAAAATTTCCAGACCAAATGGTTTCTTACCTGAATTCTACAGGATGTACAAGAAAGAGATGATATCAATCCTATTGAAAGTATTCCAGGCAATCGAGAAGGAAGGAATTCTCCCTAGTTCATTCTATGAAGCCAATATCATCCTAATACCCCCAAATAGCAAAGTCCCAACAAGGAAAGAGAACTGGCAAATTTCTCTGATGAACATAGATACAAATGTTCTCAACAAGATTCTAACAAATCATATCAATAACACACTTCAAGAATCATTTACCATGATCAGGTGGATTTCATTCCCAGATACAGGGCTGGTTCAACATATGTAAACCTATAAACACAGTCCATCACATAAACAGGTATAAAACCAAGAATCACACAATTATCTCATTGGATGCAGAGAAACATTCAATGAAATACAGCATCCCTTCTTGATAAAAAAAAAAAATCCTGGAACACCTACTCACCAAAGAAACATTCCTCAAAACAATAACAGCCATCTATGACAAACCTGCAACCAACATTACACTTAATGGGCAGAAACTGGAAGCATTCCCCCCTCAGAAATGGAATAAGAGAGGGATGCCTACTCTTACCCCTCCTATTCAACACAGTACTGGACTTTCTTGCCAGAGTAATCAGGCAGGAGAAAGAAATAAGAAATATCCAAATAGTAAAAGAGAAATTTAAGTTATCCCTATTTGTAGATGATATGATTCTATATCTAAAAATACCCATAGAGAGTCTTTCAAAAACCTTCCCATATTGATAAATGACTTCAGTAAAGTCTAAGAGTACAAAATTGATGAACAAAAGACAGTTGTATTTCTATACACCAACAAGCAGCCTGAGAACTAAGTAAAAAACGCTATTCCATTCATAACACACACATACACACACACACACACACACACACACACAAATACCTTGGCATCCACCTAACCAAAGAAACGAATAACTTTTAAAAAAAGAACTACAAAAAACTACTCAAAGAAATCAAGGATGACACAAACAAACTTTTAAAAAACATGCTTTTGTACTGGAAGAATCAATAATGTCAAGATATCCATCCTACCCAAGGCAATCTACAGATTCAATACAATCCCTATCAAATTACCAACATCATTTTTTCACAGACCTAGAAAAGACAACCTAGAAATTCATATAAAAGCAATAAAGAGCCCAAATAGCTAAAGCAATCCTCAGCAAAAGGAACAAACCTGAAGGCATCACACTTCCATACTTTAAATTTTATTACAAGGCTACCAAGTCTACAGTAAGCAAGACAACATGGTACTGGTACAGGAATAGACATATGGACCAATGGAACAGGACAGACAATCCAGAAATAAATTAATAGACCTTCAACCAACTAATCTTAAGTAAAACTGACAAAAACAGACATAGGAAAATGACTATTATATTTAGCAAATTATGCTAAGAAAATTGGCTGTCCATGTGCAGAAGAAAGAAACTGGAC
>CAUYQG010129336.1:0-21488 GCA_963574415.1 Tarsius wallacei
CGCTGGTCGGGGGGGGGGGGGCCGGGCGCGCCCACTGCACTCCCGTCTGGGCGCGGGTGTGACACCCAAAAAAAAAAAAAAAAAAAAAAAAAAAAAAAAAAAAAAAGAAGCATTGCTTCAGAATTATAGAGTGGAACTACAGTGTTCTATTTTTACGTCTAGTCCTTTAGTGGGTCACACACAATCCGGTAGAATTCTACGAATGTCTTTCAGGGTTATAAAACCTTACAGTGCCACAAACAGGAGTTGACTCAATCCTCACAAAATCCCCTGTCAAGTAGATTTTATTATTCCTGTTTCACAGCTAAGAAGTTGAGACCCAGACAGGTAAAGCGTCTTAGGTGGGTGCCAGAGCTGGGGTGCTGATTTGTTTCTTCTGATTCCCAGTCTGCTGCTCCCCTTGTCATTTGGAGAATTACCTAAATCTCAAGGCCAGTCTTTCTGTGCCCCCTACCACAAAAATTTGCTGTAATTAATTTTGATTCAGCTTATAGCCACATCCATCATAACAGTAGCAAAAATAATAGTGACTATGGCTACATTCATAATAACAATTATTGACTTTTTAAAAATTTGACATTGTCATTCCTTCATGTCAATTTCTCCAGAAATGTTTACTTTCTAAAAGTAATTCTAATGTAAATACCCATTATAGCATTATTGTCCAATAAACATTTTTCTTTTTCCCCCTAACTTAATTGATATACAATTGAGAAAAATTGTATATATTTAAAGTGTTCAATGTGATATTGGGATGGTGAAATCAATCAAGCCAATTTATATATCTCTCATCTTTCATAATTTTTTTTTTTTTTGGTGTGTACAATGAGAACATTTAAGATCTACTCTCCTAGCCAATTTCAAGTACAAAATACGGTATTTTTAAAATAGTTATCGAGCTATACATTAGATCTCCAGAACTCACTCATCCTGTCTAACTGAACTTTGTACCCTTTGATGAACATCTACCCATTTCTTCCACCTCCACCTCTACCCCATCCCAGCTCTTGGCAACCAGAGTTCTACACTTTGCTTGCTTCTATGAGTTTGACTTTTTTAGATTCCACATTTCAGTGCGACCATGCAGTATCTATCCTTCTGTGTCTGGCTTGTTTCATTTAGCATAATGTTCTCCAGGTTCATCTATGTTGTCATAATTGACGGGATTTCCTTCTTATTTATGGTTATGTAATATTTCATAGTATGTATGTGTCTGTCTGTCTATCTATCTCTATCATCTATACTGGGAGTGCCAAAAATGTACACACATTTTAAAAGATGTTAAGAGATGTTCACTGTAACTGGAAGTGTCTGGACGTTAACGGTAACCACTGTGAGCACCTCTTGTAACTGCAGAAGTCAAACATGACTTGTATTCATCTTACTGAGTATTATAACTTTAATACCATTTTTTCCTTCCTTAAAATATTTTCTCCCATTCTGTAGGTTGACTAACTACTCTGTCAATTGTTTCCTTTGCTGTGCAGGAGCTTTTTGGTTTGATGCCATCCATTTGCCTGTTTTGCTTTTTGTTGCCTATTTAAAAACTCATTGCTAAGACCAGTGTCAAGAAGCTTTTTTCTTATGATTTATTTTAGTAGTTTTTTAGTTTTGGGTCTTATGTTTATGTCTTTAATTTATTTTGTGTTGATTTTTACATATGGTGTGAGATAATAGTCCAATTTTATTCTTCTGCGTGTAGATATCCAGTTTTCCTAATACCATTTATTGAAGACTACCCTTTCCCCTTTGTATGTTCTTGGTATCTTTGTCAAAGATCAATTGAAAATAATGTTCAGATTTGTTTCTGGGCTGTCTGTTCTGTTCCATTGGTCATGTTTCTGTTTTTATGCCAATACCATGCTGTTTTGATTGCTATAGTTTTGGTGTACATATTGAAATGAGATTGTGTGATGCCTTCAGATTTGTTCTTTTTGCTAAAGTTTACTTTGGCAATTCAGTGTCTTTTATAATTTCACATAAATTTTAAGATTTTAAAAATATTTCTATGAAAAAAATGCCATAGGAATTTTGATAGAGATTGCAGTTTAAGCATTTTAGCAATATTAATTATTTCAATGAACGCATAATATTTTACCATTTATTTGTGTCTTCTCTTTCTTTCATCAATGTCTTATACTTTTTATTGTAGATATCTTTCAATTTTAATGGTTAAATTTATTTCTAAGATTTTTTTCTAAAGCTATCATAAATGGGATTGTTTCCTTGATTTCTTTTTCAGATCACTCTTTAAAAACATTTATATGTCAATCAGCAACTAAAGAAACAAGATAACTGAATGACAGAGCTGGAAACTATAGATGAAGGCAAGAGTTGATATTCTGTGGGTCACCTGGACAAAAGCATAACCCATTTACTGCTGGTGATGCAAACATGACATTCCAGTGTCATATCTGAGAGTCATAGAGGCTTGTTGTTTAATGGGTCTCAAAGCTCAAAACATTGACAGAACATTCTTTTCTCTTGAGACAGTTTCCACAAAGTTATACAGGAGGACAAGTTCAAAGTGTTTTTATCACGAAGGCACAACACACTGAAATGGAAGCCAGGAAGAAAGGCTGTAGCTGGTTTCCTTTCATCTTTCGCAAAAGGTGTACGAGAAGAAAAGAACATTTCACTCTGCTGGAGCGAATTCATCAGGAAAGATTTGGATGAAGAATGATCTTCAGGCTACTGGAATGTACGCAACAGAAGATGGCTTTTGTCCTTGTCTGTACTTGACAGATGAGGTGTAAGCACAGCTGTCTGTCTTCCTCCAATGTCGTGTTCCCAGAGCCTCTTAAAGGTCTTAATTCTGCTGGGGAGGGCTCCATGGAAAAGGCTAAGGGAAAAAGGGCTGCAGTAGCAATTTCACCAAGGATAGTAATAAAATTTGCAATTTGTAGGTATACCCCTAGTTGGTATTGCTGCTGTAACAAATTATCATGCATTTCGTTGCTAAAGTCAAGATGAATTTTATTCTCTAACAGGCAAGAGGTCAGACTTCCAAAATCAGCTTCACTGAGATAAAGCCAAAGTGTTGGCCAGGCTGGTTCTTTCTGGAGTTGTGAGGAAAAACCCATTTCCTTGCCTTTTCCAGCTTCTAGTGGCTGCTTCTTTCATCTTCAAAGTACATCACTCCAGTCTCTGCTTCCCTCATGACATTGCCCTCTCCTTTTCTGTTGTCAAATATCTTCCACTTCTCTCTTATAGGGACATTTGTGATTATATTTAGGGCCCCTGGATAACCGAGGATAATCTCCCCATATCAATACCCTTCATTGAACCACACCTGTAAAAGCTTCTTTGCCACGTAAGGTACCATTCACAGGTTCTGAGGATTGGAATGTGACTGTTCTGGGTGACCATTATTTAGCCCGCCCCAGTACCTTCTGAGCACTTTCACCTGTATGAGAGGGAACCCCCAAAACCCTATAATTTATTTTTTAAAATTGTGTATTTATTCTTACGTGTTTAAACTTCAGTCGCCTTTAAAGCACTCTCCATTTGAGGAAATACATCGATCTGGGCATTTGTTTCACCACTCAGAACAGTTTTTTGAACTCGTTAATGATGATGCCTCTTAGTGCTTCTGCCCTTTTTTGTTTCACCTCTTCTACATTGGCAAAACGTTTCCCTTTGAGGATTTTTTCATTGGGGAAACAAATAAAAGCCACTCGGGGCAGAATTGGGTGAATAGGGAGGGCAGGGCATGGGGATCATGCCGCTTTTGGTCAAAACCTGCTGAACACTCAGTATCGTGTGGGCAGGTGCACTCGCAAATCACCCTCATGAAATGGGCAAATCTTGTGCTTGTGCTGTCTCCATCCTCCCAGTGATAAATCCATGCGACATTTCATTAAAAAAATAATCAAAAGAGCCACAATGCAGCCTGTCACAACAACGCTAGCTGGTACACTGATGCTGATGGGTCCCTAGAACATTTCCCTAGAGGGGGAAGTTTGTACTCTAAGGAACCCACCCTCCAAAAAGTAATTCCTGTTTTTTGGGGGGTCCTCTCTCATATGTGTCGTTTGGTTCTCACAATAACTTTTACGGTAGCTGATTTCATTATTCGCTTCATTCTTGATGTGAGGAAATAACTATGTTCAGAAAACGAATAGAATTTGAATTTGAACCTCAGTCTTCTGCCCCTTCATTCACTGCTCTTTCATGTCAACCCACAGCAAAGAACCAGGGAGATGTAATAAAAGGTAAAGATTTCTAGTCGGCTGGAATATTGATCCAGGTGCAGTCAAGGGTCAGAATCTATCCTCAGCAGAGAGAATTTATTATAAGAAATAGTTATTCAGATACAGGCAGTCTTTGTTTTGCATGGTAGTATGGGATTATAAAAACAACTGTGCAAGTTATACTCGCACTAAGCGATCTTAATCAATGGATAAATTATGATTGCTCCGTGACCTTTAGAAATTATTGTTAAAGCATTAAAAAATCTCTTATGATTGGCTGCCAAAGTATAGGGAGTGAAAAACATAGTAAATCTAGCATTTGTTTAGTACACTATAACTTAAACCATTAGAAACATGGAGATTTAAAATCTTTAACATCTTTCTAAAAACCTTTTTAAAAAGGTTTGAACAGTGCTGGCTTTCTTCTTTTTGTCTTGTAATTTATAATACTAAGCAAACATCTTTTCTGTGCCTTGGCAAATGGTCATGTTCCTTTCCGAGTTTGGATCAGCTTTCAACATTTGTCTTTCTTGCTCTCAATGTCATGAAATATATCCTATAATTTCTTTACAGTGAAGTTTTTTTGCCAGTGTCTCTTGCTCTGGGACATCCTTTACCACTTTCCTCATCTATGTTAAGTGTGCCTTCACTGGTTTCCTCTGGCTACATGTCCTGAGTCTCTTTTTTTTTTTTTTTTTTTGAGTTGGAGTCTCACTCTGTCACCCAGACTGGAGTGCAGTGGCTGCTCCCGGCCACCGCAGCCTCGACCTGCTGGGCTCCAGAGATCCTTCCGCCTCAGCCTTCCAAGTAGCTGGAACTACAGGCGCGCGCTACCACTCCCGGCTAATTTTTGATTTATTGTAGAGATGAGGTCTTGCCAAGTTGCCCAGGTGCGTCTCGAACCCGCGGGCTCAGGCAATCCATTCACCTCGGCCTCCCAAAGCACTGGATTACAGGCTGAGCCACCAAGCCCGGCCTATCCTGAGTCTCTTGAATAACAGCAGTGACAATGTTCCCATGGTCACTTATTCCTTCTATAACTCCATTTATGTTGTATTTGAATTTCACTTCTGGTGGCATCATTTCATTTCTTTGCTGCATTTTCAACTTTGCCGGCCTATTCCCTCTTTTGATTATTTTTTTAATGAAATGTTGCATGGGTTTATCACTGGGAGGATGGAGACAACACAAGCACAAGATTTGCTGTCTGTGTGTGAACTGAATAACAGATGCACAGTGACCACAAATGAATTTGGAAAGAACTGCTGCTGATAATGATACACATCTGCTATTTACGTAAGGATTTGTGGATGGAAGTGATAGCAATGAAATTTGTACTTCACACAATTACTCATAGCTAATATGCCAGGTTACTGAAATTTGACTGTTATGGGCGGAGGGGACTGGCATTATTGAACTAAACTGTTAAACTCATGTATATCAGAACTGTGTAAAGCAAAGACTGCCTGCATTAAAGACACCAAGAAGCAAGAAAAGATTACCGAAATTAACACAGGCAGTAACTGTGAGAGGAAGTGATTACATGTAGGGCTGGGGAAATAAAGGAAAATTTAGGGGAATAAAGGGAAATTTAGATCTTTTAAGGTTTAAAGACTTGGAGGAGAGGTGATGTGTTTGTTGGTCCTTTAAATCTCAGTGTTGGAGGACGTGCCTAGTGGGGCCATGAGGGTGAATCCTTCATGAATATATTAATGTCCTTCCTAGGAGGGGATGAGTGAGTTCTCACTTTATTAGTTCACACGAGAGCTGATTTTTCAAAAGAACTTGGCATGTCCTTCTCCTCTCTTGCTGTCACTCTTGCCATGTAACACAACGGCTTTACCGTCTGTCACGATTGTAAGCTTCCTGAGGCCTTGCAAGAAACCGAGAAGGTAACAGCACCACGTAGAACTGTGAACCACAATAAACCTTTTTCTTTATGAATTACCCAGCCTCCATATTTGTTTATAGCAGCACAAAATGGTCTAATACAAGGGCCCCATGGGAACTAGACTTAGACTTCTGAAGAGCTGCCATAAGGTTGATTGAACTCTGCCACTGAATAGAGAAAAGATGCTGCTATGATACAGACCCGAGCAAGCAAGCAAGCAAGCAACCAACCAACAAAGAGATCTCTTTCTTCTTTCTCTACAAGTCTTGCAGCCTTCCCTCAGCTCCTGTTAGCAGAGCCCACCATGGAGCCAGGTGGTGAAGAAGGACTGTGGTTCACAGAGCCACAGCGTTACCAGGCAAATTGCAGAAGGATGATTTGAGGTTGATCCACGAAGCGGAATACCCAGCACAATCCTGGTCTGGGTCAGGGTGCTCTTCTTGTTCTCTGTCTCCCAAGTTGATCCTCCTCGTGCCTCTGCAGAGGTTCCATGGAGGTTCCTCCGTGGGGTTCCATGGAGAAGCTGTGACAGAAGCCAAGTGAGGGATGGGCTCACAGGGGTCAGGTAGATGGTCTACGGACCCTCTACTTGCGTCTGGTGGCAACTGTGACATCGTCGTCCTATTTGCAGTCTCGAGCCCAGGAGAGGCAGAAATGAAGAGGAGAGATGACCACGGTGTATATGATGAATTCGTAGTGCATAGAAAGTTGGAAACTGCAAATAAGGATCGCCAACATCCGGCTAATCCAAATCATACCATGCTGTGCCCTGAACACTGAAATGTTGCCACTGAGCAGTCACACAAGGTCGCCAAATACCCAGGGTAGAACCTGGACTCTTCTGCTGAGATGTCCTGGCTGGACTTAGTCCTAAAGTAACATTGGTATCCTTCCATTGGGTCTTCAAGATTTTACTAAGTTCTAATAACTCGTTATTCTTCAGTCTTTTTCTTTCACCTTAGTTAAAATGCCATGCATTTGGATAGCACTTAATGTCTTTCGAAGTATTAAAGTTCTTGATCCTGCTTATTCCATATGACAGCGCTGTGAAACGTGTGTGCAAACTAGAATGTTATTAGCCCAATTTATAGTCAAGGACAACGAGACTCTGGGGTTTTAAGTAAGTTGGAGCCAGAACTTCTGAATCCCAGATTCATGGTCTTTCCTCTCGTCTGAGGTTCCCTCCAAACTTAACCTGGATCTCTCCCTCTGAAAGCTGCGGGAATAAGCCCAGAGGAGTTAATTTTTGCAAACTAGTCTCTCTGTCTGTTCTCACTTTTCTCCTGGTGCTTTACCTAGATAAGGTCAACTTTGCCAGAGATCCTGTGTGAAACCTCATGGAGTCTATTGCAAATCTGGCCAACTTATTTACATCAGTAAGAGATAAAGATAGCTAGGGCTTGATCCCAACTGTATTGCTTTCTAAAAATAATATATATGGATACCGAGTTGTTTATTTTGGTCTTCCCAAAGTAAGGAAATTCTGTACTTTAGTACTTTTACTTGTGCTGGAATTTTCTTCTGTGTATCTACACATCTTGAATGACTTGACACTTGACACATTAACTATGAATCACCTACATTTCTAGAATCCTATTAATTTTCCATAGAATTAAAGTAGCCTCGTTCTTAAAGAGCTGTTACCAGTGGAGAGGATACCTGTGCTCATTGGGAACATTTTCTGCTAAACTAACGTCCATACCCTAAACAGAAACTGCTCCCGAGACCTCCGGCCCTAGCATGACGTTTTTTATAACCATCAGCCTAATCTTATTTTGAGCATAGAGAAAAGAGTTTGGGGGTCACAAAATCAAAGTGGCAGCTTTCTTCTCGAAGCTCCAGATTGCCCCAAAAAACCTGGCACATTTCAAACAAAAAGAGAAGATGGTGATGACAATTTCAGAAAGAAGAAAAAAAGAAGCAAAAATTATCTCTCTGTTCCCACGGGCAAAAAAGCCACAAGTCTAACTTTTCCCAACAATTTAAAACCCACAGCTTTACAGTTTCTGGAGAAACTGCCAGTGTCTGCGGCAGAGTCAGAAATAGAAGTCAGGTGTTGGCCTCTCGTTTCCGCGCTGCCGTCCCTCTGCTCGTCGATGACCCGAGGTCAGTTCTTTCCAAATACGAGTGTCTCAGGACCCTGCGACTGTTGTGCCTGGAAGCTATGTGTTAATGTGCACTGACTGCTCTATTTGATTCCTTCGAATGATGGCAAAACTTTGCAGTATGTTCAATGTGTCTCCCCTCTTTCCATGTTTGTGATATGAATTCTGCAAGTGTTTTACATTTGCCACCCATTCCAGGATTGTTTTTGTTCATGAAGATACCCTGCACTCAGAATAATCATAAAGCAGAACTTGTTCTCAAACTGCCAGACGAGGTCCTTGCTGACCTAGACCTGAAGGGAGAGGAAATATCCACCTCCTGGACATCTGGGTCACGAGTACAAATGTGCGGGTGCACATTTCATTACATCAAGTATAAATCATTCCGCTAAGTAGGGCTTTAAGGAAGAGATTTCTCACACGCACTGACAAGCAGTGATAATTTGCAGAGAGGGCATAGTGAGAGAATCCTCGAGTCTTGCTTCTCCTCCTGCCGTGGTGATCATTGTTGAACATTCTGCAGAATTTTATATTTGCCATGTGCTTTCCTACTTTCACACTAAAGGCTGCAGGACCCTGCTACGTACCATTCTCATCACAATCACGCTCTCAATAGTAAAGATGTTCAATTTTTAGAACAGGCAATAATCTGAGGCAATTTGAGCTGCTTCTGAAGAAAGCAATCTCTTGAGTAGCAGGGGCCAGAGCAAAACCTATCTCTTTGCTTCCTAATATAATAAAGACTCTCTCAAACATTCTTTCTTTAGGAAAACTATCAACCCTGATGACCTTTTTTTTCCCTTAATTTCATACAACTTTGAGTTGTTTACTAGTTTTGCTCTCTGTGAAGTGATGCATCCTCACTTAAACCTGGAATCCCTTAAGGCAGAAATTATACTTGAAACCTCCTTGCATGCCTCTAGCAGTCCCGGGCAAGTAACAGGTGCTTCAGAAGTTCTTGTTGACAAGTGATAGATTGCTGATTTTCTTGAAATTCCCATATTTTTCTCTCAATCCTGTTGACTTAGTTCCCCAAGCCTATTTTCACAGCTAAATTACATATTTATTTATTTACTTAGCATATGTTCTTCACTAAAAATATTTCTCTGTGATTTTGTACAGTCATTGTTTAGAGCTTTGTAAAGTATGTCCTTAAACTCTCTGCTCCTATTCTCTATGACAGTACATAAGCTTCTTGAAAGCAACAGCATTTTTGGATACAAAAAACTGACCAGTAACTGCTGTGCAGTAGTAATTCAAAAACTTCTTTTGAGAGGGGAGGAGGATCCAATATGGCTACCATAGAGCAGCAGATGGGCACCTCTCTAGCTGAGCAAGGCAGACAACAGGGACCCAGCTGATGATAAACGACAACACCTTGAACAATTTTGGATGGGTGAAGCACCCTGCACCCAGCAAAGGTCTCAATGAGCGCATAGAGACCGGAAAGTGTCAGCCATATGCTGGAATCTGGGCACTCCATCTCCCACCGTGAGCCAGGCTTGTACAAGAACAGAAGCCCCTCCTGGTGAATAAGAGGGGGTGAGTGGTCCTGAAACACTTTGGGTCACTTCCCCCTTCCCAGCTGTGTACAAGTTGTTGGTCCCACATGGGAGGAGTCCTGGTCAGGGCATATCAGTGGGTGACTGGAGGCCAAGCAGAACAGGGGACAAAACCTGCACTCAGACAATTGCTGAGGGCGCATCTTTCTCCAGGGGAGCCTGGCAGCCCAGCTGAGAAAGCTCATCTGCATATTGGACTAGGCTGACACCCATGACCAGCAGCTGATGGCCAACCTACCTGCCCGACTGGGAAGAATCACCTCACAGTCCAGTGGGAAGTCTTCTGGGCTGCAAACTGCAGACAGCATATGGGGACTCATCTCACCCACCCACTCTTTGCAGAGTGCTTGCAACAAGGGCTAAAAGTCAACCCGACTAGTGTAACAGCAGGAGAGAAAATCTACAGCAGGGAGACCAGTCACAGGATAGAGCAAAGAGCAGAAGTGAATAACTCTCCCTGTCTCATTAAGTGACCTATGTTGAATTGCAGAAAGGGCCCTAGAACAGAGGGTCATTGACTCGCAGCAGAAAAACAAAACCAAAGAGGAATTATAGAAAGGGAAGAAAGACATGTCACAAATGAGGAAAAAAATCAACAAAAAATATAGACAGTCCTCAGCGTCCTAAAGAGACAGCATCCAAAAAAGCAGCTATCAGAGCACAAACAATGGAAATGATTGGAACAACTTGCCCCAGATGACAGTCATAGAAATCAGAGATTGGATGGCTAAAATGAACAGAGCAAACCAAGAGAAACAAGAAGCAAAACTTATCAAAGTCATACAGGAAGTAAAAGCAGAGTTGGCCACTTTCAGAAAGACCTATTCTGAAATAATGGAAATGAAGAACTTCATCTTGGAAATTAAAAACATAATAACAAGCATAAGGAGCAAGTTCAATCAGGCAAAGAAAAGAATCTCAGAACTTGAAGATCAAAATATGGGACTAAGCTAGACTGTCAAAAACATAGAAAAAAAGCTCAAAAAGAAGGAGAAAAGCCTCAGAGCGATGTGGGACTATTGCAAGAAGCCAAATATGCACCTGACTGGTATCCCTGAAGCAGAAAAGGAAACTGAAAACACCATGGAACAAGCATTCCATGAGTTCATCCAAGAAAACTTCCCACATCTCACTAGAAAGGTAATCATTCAAACAGAAGAGATTCAGAGAATCCCCATAAGGTATCACATGAGAAGACCATCCCCAAGACATATAGTAAGCTGCCTCCACAAAGGCAGCAAGAAAGAAAGGTCAGACCACCTACTGGGGAAGACTCATCAGAATCTCTTCAAACTTATCTACCAAAACACTACAAGCCAGAAGGACTGGAGTCCAACTTTTAGCATTCTTAAAGATAAGCAGTTCCAGCCAAGAATTTCTTACCCTGCCAAGCTAAACTTCATCAGTGATGGAGAATTAAAATTCCTCCCAGACATCCAGTCTCTAAGAGAATATATTGCCTCCAGACTAGTCCTTCAGGAGATGCTTAAGAAGGTGTTGAAATCAGAAAAAAAAGAATGGTCATACCCAGCACAAAAGTACAGGCAAGTACAGAGTTAACAGAGCATACAGAGCACTTGCAAAAATAAAAATACACACATATATAAACACAAAAGTAAAAAGGAAGCAAAGCAATTCTCTAAAAGTCCTATGACAGGGATGAACTCTCACATTTCAATAATTAATTTGAATGTGATTGCACTGAATGAGCCACTGAAGAGAGATAGCTTGGCAAACTGGATAAAGAAACAAGATCCAACAGTCTGCTGCCTCCAGGAAACTCATCTCACAGCAACAGACACCTAAGGTCTCAAAGTTAAAGGCTGGAAAACGATCTTTCAAACAAATGGAAAACAGAAAAGAGCAGGTGTAGCTATTCTGATATTAGACAAAGCAGATTTCAAACCATCAAGAGTTAAAAAGGACATGTAAGGATACTACATAATGATAAAAGGCTCAATCCACTAGCAAGAAATATTCATCTTAAATATATATATGTAATCAACACAGGAGCACCAAGTTTTATAAAATAGCTACTAAGTAAACTAAGAGAGGACATTGACACTCACAAATCATAATTGGAGACCTTAATACCCAGTTATAGCCTGAGGCAGATCATTGAGACTAAAACCAACAAGGAGATCTGGAACCTTAGCTCAATGATTGATTAAATGGATTTAATAGACATCTACAGAATATTCCACCCAACATCTACAGAGTATATATTCTACTCATCAGCACATGGAACATACTCCAAGATCAATCACATTCTCGGACATAAATCAAGCATAAACAAATTTCCAAAGATTGAAATGATACCATGCATCTTCTCAGATCACAGTGAAATAAAAACAAATATCACCATGAACGAGATCTCCCCAAAACATGGAAATACATGGACACTAAACAACATGCTGCTGAATGACTTCTAAGTCAACACAGAAATCAAGACAGAAATGAAAAGATTTCTGGAAACAAAGGAAAATAAAGATACATAAAAAATCTCTGGGATGCCATGAAAACAGTGTTAAGAGGAAAATTCATAGCACTGTACACACACATCAGTAAAATAGAAAGATCACAAGTATACAGCCTAGTATCACACATAAGGGAGCTGGAAAGGCAAGATGATCTAAATCATAATTTCAGTAGAAAAATCAAGATCACTAAGATAAAATCACAATTGCAGGATATAGAAGACAAAAATACCATAGAAACCATCAATGAAGCAAAAAGCTGGTTATTTGAAAGGATAAATAAGATTGACCGACCCCTGGCCAGATTGACTAAAAAAGAGAGAGAAAGTCCAAATACACACAATTAGTTATGCAAAATTCAAAGTCGCAACTGACCTTAAAGAAATTCAAAAGATTATCAGAGATTACTGTGAACACCTGCATGCAAATAAACTAGGAAATCTAAAGGAAATGGAGGCCTTTCTGACATCACACACCTCCCAAGGTTGAAACAAGAAAACATTGAAACTCTAAACAGACCAATAATAATCTAGAAAATCGACTCACATGAGAAACCTCCCTGCCAAAAAAAGGCCCAGACCAGATGACTTCCCAGCCGAATTCTACAAGACATACAAAGAGGAGCTAATACCAGTCTTATCAAAAGTATTTCAGGCAACAAAGAATGTTGGAAATCTCCCCGGCTCATTTTATGAAGCTAACATCATGTTGATACCCAAACCTGGCAAAGACTCAACAAAGAAAGAGAATTAAAGGCTAATCTCCTTGACGAACATAGATGCAAAAATTCTCAACAAGATTCTAACAAATTGGATCCAACAACACATCTCAAAGGTCATCCACCATGACCAGGTGGGCTTCATTCTTGAGATACAGCGCTGGCTCAATATTCACCCGACCATAAACATAATTCAGTACATGAACAGATGCAAAACCAAGATCCACATGATTATAACATTAGACACAGAAAAAACACTCAACAAAATCCAGCATCCCTTCTTGATAAAAACCCTTGAGCACCTAGGTATAGAAGGAACACTCCTCAAAACAGCAAGAGCCATGTGTGATAAACACACAGCCAACATTCTGTTCGATGAGCATAAGCTGGAAACATTCCCCCTAAGTACTGGAACAAGACTAGATGCTCACTCTCACCCCCTCATTCAACATAGTGCTGGAAGTCCTAGCTAGAAAAAGGAAGAGAAGGAAATCAGGGGTATTCAAATAGGAAAAGAGGAAGTTAAGCTATCCTTCTTTGCTGATGATGTGATTCTATAACTTGAGAACCATAGGGAGTCTGTCAAAAGCCTCCTCGCACTGATAAAGGACTTTAGTGAAGTCTCAGGTTACAAAATCAACATGCAGAAGACAGTTGCACTCCTATACACCAGCAACAAGCAGACAGAGAACCCAATATGAAGTACAACAGTCAAACACCCACACACAAAAATACCTTGGCATCCACCAAACTAGAGAAGTGAAAGACCTTTACAAGGAGAACTACAAAACACTGCTCAAGGAAATTAAGGATGACACATACAAATGGGAAAACATCTCATGTTCATGGATTGGAATAATCAATATTGTCAAGATATCCATCCCACCCAAAGCAATCTATAGATTCAGTGCAATACCCATCAAATTACCAACATCATTTTTCACAGACCTAGAAATGACAACACAGAAATTCATATGGAAACAAAAAAGAGCATGAATAGCCAAAATAATTCTAAGCAAAAGAAACAAAGTGGGAGGTATCACACTTCCAGACTTTAAACTTTATTACAAGACTACAGTAACCAAAACAGCCAGATATTGGTACAGGAATAGACATATAGACTTATGAAATAGGACAAATTCTGGAAGTAAAATATGGTCTCTCAACCAATTCATCTTCAACAAAGCCACAAATAACAAATCACAGGGGAAAGGAGACCATATTTAGCAAATGCAAACGGTGCTGGGAAAACTGACTGACCACATGCAGAAGAATGAAACAAGACCCCTTCCTATCACCATATACACAAACCAACTTGAAATGAATCAAAAACTTAAACATAAAACCTCAAGCTATAAGAATTCTGGAAGAAAATATAGAAAACATCCTCATGCACATCAGAGTAGGCAATGAATACTTGACCAAGTCCCCAAAAGTGAATACCATAAAAGCTAAGGTTGACAAGTGGGACCTCGCCAAATTGAAAAACAAAGCAAAATAAACTATTAAGAGAATAAAGTGACAACTCACAAAAATGGAAAAAAATTGCAAATTATGCATGTGACAAAGGCCTAACATCCAGAACCTACAAGGAACACAACTGAAGTGAAAGGAAAAAACAAACAACCCCATTAAAAAGTTGGCAAAGGACATGAACAGACACTTCTCAAAAGATGACATAAAAGCAGCTAACAGACACATGAGCTCAGCCTCACTAATCATCAGAGAAACACAAATCAAAATTGCAATGAGATACCACCTAACTCCGGTAAGGGTGGCTATCACTCATAAGTCAAAAAACAACAGATGCTGACAAAGGTGCAGAGAAAAGGGAACTCTTCTACACTGTGGGTGGGAGTACAAGGTAGTTCAACCTCTATACAAAACAGTGTAGCTATTTCTAAAAGAGCTAAAAATTGATCTTCTATACAATTCAGCAATCCCCCTCTTGGGAATATACCCAGAGAAGCATAAATTGCTCTATCAAAGCAAAAACAGAAAAACGCCCCGACAGATTCATTGTTTATTGTTGCACTATTCACAATAACAAAAACATGGCACCAACCCTTCTGCCCACGGAAAGTGGCCTGGATAAAGAAAATGTGGTACATGCACACGATGGAATATTAGGCAGCCATAAAAAAGAACAAAATCTTGGACTTTGCAGCAACTTGGAGACCACCACACTAAGCAAACTATCACAGAAACAAAGAACTGAATACCTTATGTTCTCACTCATAAGTGGGCCCTGAACCCCAGCTACATGATCATAAAGGAGGGATCAGCAGTCACTGGGCACTGCTAGAGAAGGGAAAGAGAAAAGAGGGTGGGGGTCTGTGACAATACAAAGGGTACTTGGTCTACTACCAGGGAGAGTGTGGGCCAGTTAGAAGCCCAAACTTCACATGCGTGTAGCCCACTTAAGCAGTTAACTCTCGCTTATACCCCAAATCTTCATCATAAAATTAAATAAAAAACTTATTTTGAGTGAATGATTGCATAAGACATCTCAAAATGTAAACTCTTGACCTATAATAGTAGGTGGGGCAGCTTATTTATTGCTCTCCCCCTTTTTTAATGTGGATACTAGCAGCTCTCTATGGGGTACTCAGCAAAGGAAGAGTGTTCAGGTCTCAACGCCATCTCATCCTGGATAATCCAGGCCTGTCTACTAAAACACAACATACATATTAAAACAAATACATGCATGTGAAGAACATTTGCCTTACCAAGGAGAAACCTTAGCATTTCCTCTGAGGACCCAAACCTAACTGATCTGGAATGTTCTTTCTGAATTTTTAAACCGTTTAACATGATTGACACCGATGAAAATGTATGATTCGTTTTTATGGTTTTTTTTAAAAAAACGTTCCTTGATAATCTGACAGTGGTGATATTTTCACGAGCGCTCCGTTTAAAATGGGTAGATTCTAAGCAGCCAAAAAACATTCCACATTTCTGCAAGACATCTGTCAACCATTTCAAATGAAGGGTCATTTTCAAGCTATATTTTTTTTCTCGCTTTGCTTTTGTTTGAAATTTTATTTTGGAAGTTTTGGGTTTGTTTTGTTACAGAGAAAGGAGCCTGCTGAAATTGAATTTAAAAGAAAGTTGGGCTATTTTATGTGGCAAAATTTCATTTGGGTAAGGTCAGTGAGTAGCACCTGCTTTTCTTGAGAATTTGCATGAACAGTGTAGTTATGGATTTATTCCATACCTAATGTCAACACGTTGTCTCAAAAAATGCCCATGGGGAGGGTCCCTCATCATTTGTCATGTGGGGCCTGTCTGCTCTTCTGGTTACTCTGGAAGGCCATCTGGCTGCTTAATAAAACCAGTACATCTCTTGGGTCTGTTCAGTGATGCCTACATGCAATTTAGCTTTTTCATAGACGTTTCCAAGGTCTGTCCTGCACAAGCATACTGCGTGCTCCACAGAAAACGTCCCACTGCTATTTTATGCTTTCTTTGTTCTGAGTCTTGGATAGTATATGTAAGGATCTTAGTGGCATGACCAGAGACATAGAGCATAATTAATACTTAGTGATTAAGCAGTGAGTGAAGTGCAAAATATTGTGTTAGTGATCATTTTCAAATTTGTTGAAAGCAAAGTCTGTACTTTGGGTTCCTCTGGCGTGGGAGGAGCTTGGCCATGAGTAAGTAACCGGTGACCAACTGTGCTGTGATGCCCAAGCCACTACAAAAGCCTCACTCTGTAGTTTCTCAGAGTTCCCTGCACACTCTCTTCCTCTAAATCTGGACTGCAACCTACCTTCTAGCCCAGCTTGAGGCCTATATTATTCAATAATATTCATCAAATATTTGTAGACTGCCTACTATGTGCTGGACAATAGTTCAGAGTCAGGGGGACAGTGAAATCTAAGAGAAATTTCCTGTCTCTCCTAATTCTGGTAGGCAATGTGAAACAGACAAAACATCATATCAGCAAATCAATAAACAAGATGCGTATGGGGGGAGAATTAGGGGCTCCCTTTTTTTCACTGCCTCTCTAACTCCCCTCAGCATTCACCTCCACATACAGAGGGCTTCTTACTGCCAGCACTCGTGACTCTGCCTGAGGACATTTTTTTAAGAGTCTGGAGAGCATACTTGGCCCATGCACAAAGCTAGCTGGAAAGGTCAGAGTATTAAAACTGCTGACTGGAATCAATGACTAAATATCCCAGCCTCCTCATCCCTCAAGTGGGACAGTTCTGAGGCATGTTCTATACTGTTGCAAAAAAAATGTGAAAGATTTTGAAATGCGTAAAAGAGATAAATGGATGTTCTTTCAAAATAATGTTGGATATGGTTTAGCAACCTTTGGGCATTGTTTATTCCATAAGAATGTACAACTTCTATTGTCTTTGACTTGGTACGTTATTTTCCTGTCTATAGAAGCAGGAGTTGTGTTAAGCACTGACGGTGAAGCTGATAGAGTATGGGTGGATGTTTCCTGTCCATAGTGAAGCAGATGTCTCCCACTCATGACAAAGTCAGTGGATTTTGTCCAGTAGAGAATAAGTCAATTTTTCATTTGTACCTGTACCTCTTTCTGGTTCCCTTAATAATGGGTGAGTTGAATAAAATCCTAGGTATGTGCTCATTTTATGGTTGCATGAAATAAATGATTTTACCTTTTGAAAAACGTCCTTCAATAGAGATCCCCAGCAGGACTGAGTTCCAGTTGGCTTCCTTCCCCTTCCTGTCTTACTTCTCCATTCTTGATCCTTATTTCCTGGTGTTACTACATCAGACTCATCATCTCTCTGACCACCTCTCTTAGAATATCTACAGTCTGTGAATTGTTTAGTATGAAAAGGGAGAAGGAGCCGGGCTCGGTGGCTCAGCCTGTAATCCCGCACCTTGGGAGGCTGAGGTGAGTGGATTGCCTGAGCCCGCGGGTCCGAGACCCACCTGGGCAATTTGGCGAGACCTCATCTCTACAATAAATCAAAAATGAGCCGGGCGTGGTAACGCACGCCTGTAGTTCCAGCTCCTTGGAAGGCTGAGGCGGAAGGATCGCCGGAGCCCAGCGGGTCGAGGCTGCGGTGGCCGGGAGCGGCCACTGCACTCCAGTCTGGGTGACAGAGTGAGACTCCAACTCAAAAAAAAAAAAAGAAAAGGGAGAAGAAAATGACTGGTACTCACTCCAGAGGCGGAAGAGAAGAGACAGAAAAGGGGGAACGAGGAGTGTGGATCAGTGAAGGGCAAAACAGAGACCTCATGACACAATTCCTTTGTCGTGACTCCTGAAATTTTCTGTGGAGCTACTACGTTCAAGAAATGTTTAGGTGTAAACTTATTTATGGCTTTGAAGTGGAAAGCTTTATATCTGGTGATAGTATAGAAGCAGAACAAAAACTACAGAAATGCAAAAAAAAGAAAGAAAGAAATTATAGGAATGTGGAGACAGAGAGAAGAATGAGGGATCTTCCTTGGGAGATTCAAAGCAAGCACGGTGAAATCTCTAAGAATAGTAAGGTCCTAACCAACAAAAGGCTAGCTGCCTATCTGACTTGTAGTGCGTGAATTTTTCTTTCCCAATGGACTCCAAGATGCTAAAGCAGGGAGAAAACTTTTAACATCTTGTTCTGTCTCTTTACAGTGACTCAGCACAAAGTGGTGTCTCCCAGTCTTTGGTGAATTGAAACCAAGGGGTAATGCAGGTATTAATATACTAGATTAATATACCATGTTAAACAGACAAATTAACAGGAAAGCACCATTAATATATAGTCTATAATTTAATATCAGGCAGCAATTTTACAAGGTATAAACAAAGATAAAGATAAAAGGAAAAAGTAGACTAATTTGCCATGCAAACGAGACAATCTTTAAGTTGCAAAGGGTATGGAATTTTCTAAAAACTCTATGTTAACTTTCCACGGATGTAGGCAAATGTGGGGAAACTGGTAGACAGGAATGTGACAACTGCATAACAAAGCCAAACTACTTAAAGGATATCTGTCTACTTATTTGATAAGGCAATCAGCAGCATTCATCCAATTTATCTAAGAAATTAATCAATTATAAGACAAAATAGAAACAGGACACAATCATGGTTTACCACTTTAGAACTGGAATTACATCTGTCATAAATCTGTTTTACTTACTCTGAGTCTGGTTGCGATATTGATAAACAATTATCAAGCTGGAATTCCTCCAAGACTGAACATTTTGGGATCCAAACTATTTCTTTCTTGAATAAAAGCCTGACTAGAGAGCAACAAAACCATTGAAAGATCTTGTTCTTAGTAATATTCACAGTAGAATGCAATAGAGTAAGGCTCTCATTAATAGAAGGAAACTAGCCGGGCTCGGTGGCTCAGCCTGTAATCCTGCGCTTTGGGAGGCTGAGGTGAGTGGATTGCCTGAGCCTATGTGTTCGAGACCCGCCTGGGCAACTTGGTGAGACCTCATCTCTACAATAAATCAAAAATTAGCTGGGCGTGGTAGCGCGCACCTGTAGTTCCAGCTACTGGAAGGCTGAGGCGGAAGGATCGCCGGAGCCTAGCAGGTCGAGGCTGTGGTGGCCTGGAGCAGCCACTGCACTCCAGCTTGGGTGACAGAGTGAGACTCCAACTCAAAAAAAAAAAAAAACATAGAAGGAAACTGGCTTATAAGTCTACTGTGAATTCTAGATTTAAAAGTCTAGTGTTAAAATGTATGGAAAAATAAGCTGGACTTGAGAGTTTAAGGAATGCCCCACAGTCTGTTAGATGAGCTATATAAGTTAGAAATAGATGGCTTCTCTACCACCAACAACTAGGGAGAGGAGAGCTATTTGGTAAATGATGCTAGGAAAACTGGCTGACCACATGCAGAAGATTTAAACAAGATCCTTCCTATTGCCATACACAAAAATCAACTCTAAATGGATCCAAGACCTAAATGTAAAACCTCAAACAATAAGCATTTTAGAATATGCAGGAGACACCCTTATGGACATTGGAACTGGCAATCAATTTCTGATCAAAACCCCAAGTGCTCATGCCATAAGAGATAAGATAGACAAGCGGGATCTCATCAAACTGACAAGCTTTTGCAAAGACAAAGAAACCATTGAAAGAGCAGGGAGACAGCCCACAGACTGGGAAAAAATATTTGCCAACTCCATATCTGACAAAGGCTTAACATCTAGGATCTACAAGGAACTCAAACATGCCAAAAAGAAACAAATAGACAGGCCCTTGCAAATTGGGCAAAAGATATGAATAGGCAGTTCTCAAAAGAAGACATATGACCATAGCCACAAAAAAAAAAAAAAGGAATACCTTGGCGTCTTCCTAACCAGAGACGTGAAAGACCTTTACAATGAAAACTACAAAATGCTGCTCAAAGAAATCAAATGACACAAACAAGTGGAAAAATATTCCGTGCTCATGGATTGGAAAAATCAACATTGTGAAGATGTCCATTCTACCTAAGACATTCTACAGATTTAATGCAATACCCATCAAATTCCCGGCAACATTCTCCTCAGAACAGACCTAGAAAAAACAATACAGGACTTCATATGGAAATATAAATGACCAAGAATAGCCAAAACAATCCTCAGCAAAAAACACAAAGCTGGAGATATTACACTCCTAGACTTTAAACTTTATTATAAAGCTACAATAATCAAAACAGCCTGGTATTGGTACAAAAACAGGGATATAGACCAATGGAATAGGACTGAGATTCAGGAGGTAAAACCTCGATTTCTCAACCAACTCATCTTCGACAAAGCCTCCACCACCCACTACTGGGGAGATAAGAACTTATTCAGTAAACAGTGCTGGAACAACTGGCTTACCACAAGCAGAAGATTTAAAAAGGACCCCTACCTAGTCCCATACACAAAAATCAACTCTAAATGGATCAGAATCCTAAATGTAAAACCTCAAACCATAAGAACCTTAGAAAATGCAGGACACACCCTTATGGAAATTGGAACTGGCATCCAGTTCCTGAACAAAACCTGAAACACACGGGCCATAAGACATAAGATAGACAAGTGGGACCTCATCAAACTGACAAACTTCTGCAAAGCCAAAGAAACCATCAAGAGAGCAGGGAGACAGACTGGGAAAAAATATTTGTCAACTCCATGTCTGACTAAGGCCTAACATCTAGGATCTACAAGGAACTCAAACATGCCAAAAAGAAAAAAACAAACAGCCCCATTGCAAAGTAGGCAAAAGATATGAATAGACACTTCTCAAACAAAGACATATGAGCAACCAACAGATACATGAAAAAATGTTCAGCCTCACTAGTCATCAAGGAGATGCAAATTAAAACTACACTGAGATACCACCTAACTCCAGTTAGAATGGCCATCATCAATAACCCTCAAAATAACAGATGCTGGAGAGGATGTGGTGAAAAGGGAACACTTCTACACTGTTGGTGGGAGTGTAAACTAGTACAGCCTCTGTGGAAATCAGTGTGACCATTCCTTAAAGTTCTAAAAATCGACCTTCCATATGACCCTGCAATCCTCCTACTGGGAATATACCCGTAAGAACTCAGATCACTCTATAAAAAAGATACC
>CAUYQG010129339.1:0-56906 GCA_963574415.1 Tarsius wallacei
ACAGCCACCCCAGCTTCAACTTGCTGGGCGCCAGCAATCCTTCCGCCTCAGCCTTCCAAGTAACCAGAACTACAAGCGCACGCTACCATGCCCGGCTAATTTTTGATTTATTATAGAGATGAGGTATTGCCAAGTTGCCCAGGCTGGTCTCGAACCCGCGGGCTCAGGCAATCTACTCGCCCCGGCCTCCCAAAGTGCTGGGATTACAGGCTGAGCCACCAAGCCTGGCCTAGATTTTTTTTTTTTTTTGGAAGCTTAGAATCTACTATACACAAGGCAATTGGAATAGACTTTGCTGTGGTGGTGGTTATTTATTCTGTTCACATAACTAAGTACATGTAATCTAAGTACATCAAATATACTTCTGAGTATATTTCAGATTGATTCAGGGGCCTAGTGGAGCAAATTTTCCAAGTAAGCATTTCAAGGCACATAATTTTAATAATTAGAGAAAACACTTGATTGACATAGTGGTCATCTATGCTTAAAAAGAAGAATGACCAGCTTGCACAACCTTTACATAGGCATGCTTGCACATCATCGAGATGTTTATCAGCTGGAGGACTCTGAATCTTACAACTGGAAGAAATGTAAATGCAGAAATCTTCCAGTGACCGGAGAAGACCAATAGGTTTCATCTCCAAAGACAACTTCGATGGATGGGGCAGTTGCCTGGAATACAGTATTGAAAAGAACTCTGCAACCAACACCTCAAAGCCTGTGGAAAAGAACAGTAAGGTGAATTATTCCCACAGGCCTCTGCAGGGAACAGCTAATGCACACTGATCATTGCCATCTCTGATGTCTCATTTTACAGGTGACAGAGTCTCACTCATTTTTAGATGAAAATGGAGGGAAGGAGAGTGCCTTGCCTAAGCACACACAGGCATGGAATGGCAGAATTAGTTCGAGAATCAGATTACCTGACTCTTTCCATGCTTCCTATGTCCTCGAGGGTGCTTCCTGACTCTGTGTCTAAGGGAGGGGTGCCCAAGGGACTGTTATTAGATCACATCAAAGCCAGATTCCAAATCCATGAGCAGCAGGCTGGCGGCTACCACTTCTATGGAGCTGCAGTGACCACCAGGCTAGGACTTTGGGCCATCCGGTCTTCTCAGAGTGGGAGGACAGGGCTGTACTTCCACTTGGCACTCAGGTGTGCAGGTTTGTGCTCTTCATCCCAACCAACTACTCCTTAGAAACCAAGATAATATGGAGGCGAATCTCTTGGAGACAGATGAAAAACCTGGCCAGACATTCAAACCCTGCACACTTCTCCTGTCCAGCTCTTGGATACTCGGAAACTCTGGATGCTGCAGCTGTCTTGCTTTCACTTGGACATTTGAAAAGAAAGGCACAATCATGGGTTAAGTAACACCAGCATGAAAAAGCAATGTACCTTCTAATAAATGAGTTACTTATTGGTCAATCAATTAATTCAGTCAGTCAATCAAGCTTTGGGGGGCAATAGATAATTCTATTAACATTAATATTTATCACTTTCTGGCACTTACAATTTACTAGGGACTTTACACTTGTGATTGCACCTATATCCCGTAATACCTGGCAGATGCAGCTTATTATGCACAATTTACAGAGGCAGAAACTGGAAACCGGGAAGGACAGTCAGAGACGATGGAACTAGCTCATGACCCAAATTCTACTTTTATAAAATTTGAAGTTTATTAATTCATGAAGTTTCATAAACATTTAATATCAACCATATGCCAGACAGTGTGCTAAGCCCAGGAGAAAAAAGAAGTAAAAAAAAAAGAGAGACTATCTTTGTCACTAAGAGCCTTAAAATCTAGCAAGGGAGACACGTGGAAAATTTAACAGAGTGGTAAGAAGTACAATTGGCTGTCCACAGGGTCTACTTCCACAGATTCAACCAACCACAGATTGAAAATATTAGGAAAAAATAACAATACAATAATAAAAAAATACAAATAAAAACAATATAGTATAACAACTATTTACATAGCATTTATAATGCATTAAGTATTAAGAATCCATCTTTGGATTTCGGTGTCTGCCGGAGGTTCTAAAACCAATCCTTTGAGAATACCATGGACCACTGTACAGAAAATAAGGCACAGGGTGTGGCAAGAGTCAGGAAGGGGCTCTTGACCCAGATTGAGCGGTCTGGGATGCTTCTTGGAAGAGGCACTCTTTCCGCCTGAGTCTTTAAGAATGAATAGAAAATATTAGGCAAGCAGAGAAAGGATGTGACTATTGAATAATTAAAAAGGAAAAATAAACTTCAGTCTTATCCTTGGGATTAAAAGTTTAAAGTGAAATCCTGTTATCTATTTGCCAGTGAGCTGAGAATATATCTTAAAGATTTTATGGGAAAACAATCTGATTATCATTTGCTTTAAAGATTTTAGCCAATGACAGTATGTGAGAAGTAAATGCTTAATAGAAGCCATTAGATCCACCAATGAGCTAAAAACAGGCATTTGAAGAAACAGATGTTCAGGGGTTAGGGAGTGAAGTCAGGGAATTAATGTCTATTGAATTAAATGGGACGGAAATAGTTTCAGATTGAACTGAATTACAGTTACTCTGGCAAAGGTGGACAGAGTAAGAAGGCTCTCCCCTTCAGAGAAGCAACACCAGTGTGTGGTTTGGTGAGAGAGATTATCGATACAATGTATAGGAGAATAACAGATTAGCATATCATTATCTATTATCTTTGGGGAACCAAATATATCATGTAAGTAGATTTTGAGGAAAAAAAAAGTTCAGCCATTATTTGCTTGAACATCTTTAATGGAGGTCATCCTAAAAGTTACTAATGCACGTCCTCTCCAAGCTCCATCCCTTATTAGTCCCATTTGTTACCTTGGATAAGTTATTTAACCTCTCTCTGCCACAGTTTCACTTTCTGGAAATAGAACTGATAATCATCTCTAGCTCTAAGGGTTGTTTTTATTTAGTTTATTTGTTTTTAACATTTGAGCCAGGATCTCACTCTGTTGCCCAGGTTGGAGTGCAATGGCAGGATCACAGCTCACTGCAGCTTCAACCTCCTGGGCTCAGGTGATCCTTCTGCCTCAGCCTCCGGAGTAACTGGGACTACAGGTACCCACCACCATGCCTGGCCAATATTTAAAAAAAATTTTGTAGAGAAGAGGTCTTGCTATGTTGCCCAGACTGGTCTCAAACTCTTGGGCTCAAACAATCCTCCCACCTTGGCCTCCCAAAGTGCTGGAATTACAGGCATGAGCCACAGCACTTGGATAGATTATTTTGAACACGAAATAAATTAACGCAAGTAGAACAGAGCTTGGCCTATAGTAAGCAGTTAACACCTGTAGATACTATCCCGATCATCATTACACACAATAAGCACAGGATATCAAACCAAATTTACCAATTTCTAAGGGATTCTACTTTTGGAGGGAGATAAAAACAATCTGTTAACCTTCTTGGGTTTTAGTCTGTTCATCTGAATAGTGAAAGTTTGGGCTTGAGAAACTCAAAGGATCCTTTTAGCCTGGACATGCTACATACCGTACCTACCTGGTAGTTGTCACACACATGTATTATTTCACTGGGCTGCTGCACATCCTTATCTTAGTGGTGGTGGTGGTGGTATGTATGTGTGTTGGGGGGATCCTGCCTCTTGCCCTGCCACTTAATGGTCCCAGAGTGTTGTCTCCCTTGCTGGCATTCCACCTCCCTCTTTTCTGAATGTTGGCTGGCCTTCTTGGTGATTACATTCCTGTTATATAGCAAAATATACATTTGTTCTTCATCCAGTTTCTTGGCATATGACTCCTAAATCTTTGGAATCTCCAAAGTGAAAGTGTCTTTTTAATACTAATGAGTTGGCTGGCGGCTGATAGGCCCTAGGTGGCTTCAGGATAGGGGCTGGTTTCTGGAAAGACCAAGGCATCATTAGAGGGTTTAGAATTTTAGCTCCCCTACCCCCAGCCTTCTGGAAGGGAAGAGAGGCTAAAGATTGAGCTAATCACCAATGACCAATTATTTAATCAGTCATGCCTACATAATTCAATCCTCCATTAAAACCCCAAAGGACTGGGTTCGAAGAGCTTCCGGATAGCTGAATATGTGGGGGTTCCTGGAGGATGGCGTGCCCACGGAGGGCATGGGATCTCTGAGCCCCTTGCCCCAGGCTTCACCCTCTGCATCTCTTCATCTGTATTCTTGGTTAACACCGTTTATATTAAACTGGTAAATGTGTTTTCCTGAGTTATATGAGTTGTTACAGAAAATTAATTGAACATGAGGAGCGGGTCATGGGAACCCCAGTTTATAACTGATCTGTCAGAAGCAGAGGTCACAACCTAGATCGTGTGATTGGCATTGGAAGTGAAGGGCAGTCTTGGGGTCTGAGTCCTCAACCTGTGGGGTTTGATGCAGTCTCCAGGTAGGTAGTATCAGAACTGAATCAAGTTAGAAGACATCCAACTGGTGTCTGCTGCACAATTGATTGACTAGTTGCTGGTGGGGATAAATCCCCACACAATTCTTGGTGTTCAGAGAAGTAGTCTATGTTGATTGTTGAGTGAGACAGTAGAAAACACACCCTGGTTTTTACAATTTCCCTAAACTCTCCCCTATATTCCTCCCCCACAGCATTTACTTTTGTTCTTTCTATAAACACCAGGTGGATTTTAACTTCTAGTCCACTATAATTTACTACAGACCTGGGTATTACTGCCAAGTCAAATATCCACCACACAGAAGCTTATTCAATGTTGTGTATGTGTATAAATACACATTCAGTGGTTCCTTTAGATCTATATGCTAGAAAGAGAGGTTGAAGGGAGTCTTCAACCCTATAAAAAGGGTAAGGGACTGAGGATGAGATGATTGATGAGAATTGAGTATGAAGATCTAAGAAGACTATAGTAAGCTAGATAGCACTCAAAACCTTCTAGGCAAGGGAGTCAGTGACAAATTTGAGACCAGTGATCACCAAGAGACTGGGAGAGTTCTTAAATCTTTGGAACTTCTTCGTGTCAATTATTTTTGTTAGTTATGATTTGTCAAGTGGGCTTAATTATTTTATTATTATTTAAAGTTAAATTTAAACTATTTAAATAACCGTTACTGTTTTAGCTACAGCAGGTTGAATACCCAACATGTGTGCAAAGTTCTGCCTACAGAGCAATTGACTTAGTTGCCCAGTACTCGTTGGAGCTGGAATGCAAGTCTGGGTTCTACTGACAATTAAGTTAATCATCGTTCACTATCCCAGGCAATCTTTAATATTCTTGAAAAAATAAGGATTACAAGGGGAGTTTTTTTTTTCTGGTGGAGACACTGGGAAACATGGAACTGGAGAGATGGCCTGTTCTAAAGCTGTTCTTGGGGGGATAAATGGATATAAATGCCAAGGAACAGAATGGGAAAGAGTAGACACAGCCTGTAATAAAAGCAACAAGAGCAAGGATAAATCCTCAGAGAAGGTCCACTGAGGACTAACCAACAGGAGGTTCCTGGTGTACCTGAGCACTCGAAAACCCGTGGATTCAGAGGAGAGTGCCAGCAGTCCATGAGATTTCAGGTGCAGGGTCTTGGCAATCACTGCCTCACTGCTGGGCAGGATTCTGTATGCTCACTTCTGAATTGGTGGCTGTGCTCCACATGGGTGGGTTACCAGGAATTTGGATGTTCTATACGTGATTTTGTTTCAAACCGCAGGAACCTGGATGTGCACAAGGGAAACAATGGAATCCAGACTGTACTGGTCAAGTTGGAAAATCTAGCCTGGCATGTGGAGCCAGGTGAGTTGGAAAGGCACATGCTTCAAAACAGCTGATGCCAGGAGGAGCCAAGGGGAGCTCCTCAAGCCCGAGGCTTCAGAACTGAGTCTTTGGCTTCTGTTTGCTTTCTCTGTCCCTGTCCCTTTCCCTCTCCTCCCCCACCTTCCCTTCCTTTCCCTCCTCTCCCCTCTCTTCCCTTCCCTTCCCTTCCTTAAATACTTATTGAGTACCTCCTCTATCCCAGACCCTGCACTTGTGATATTTTCACTTTTCACTTCCTGGGCTCTGCAATTATTTCAAGTGGTCCCCAATCTACTCCTACACCAGGAGACACACCGGAAAGCTCTCACTGTACAAACAACTCTCCCTTCCTGGGGTTTCCACTCTCTAGCGTCACTGCCAGGCCAGCATCTCCAGTGACCTTTCCAGCCAATCAGATGCCATAAATATCTTGCTTGATTGTCCCTGTCCCCAAGGGTCTTAGACTCTCATGGAGGAGCCTAATTAAGTCTCAATTGGTGCCATAAGACCTATTTAAAAAGGACCACAAGTTATTGTGGGAACACCAAGGAGGAAGCTCCAATCCATCCCAGCTCAGGTATGGAGCTGAGCATAAAGGTATTAATGGGTTAGATTTGGTAGGAAGCAGATGGAAGGAGGAGAGTGTCTAGACAAGGAGAATGGCACAGGGCAAGACACAGAAGCAGAAAGGTATGACCTTTCAGGAACTACAACAATTGGTTTTAAGTGTTCCAGAGGGATTGGGTGCCATATTGGTAGGAGAGGCCGTGGGTAGAGCAACCATGGAAAGAGCTGGACTCTATCCTATAGACAGTGGGGAACCAATCAAGCAAGATATTTATGGCATCTGATTGGCTGGAAAGGTCACTGGAGCTGCTGGCCTGGCAGTGACACTAGAGAGTGGAAACCCCAGGAAGGGAGAGTTGTTTGTACAGTGAGAGCATTCCAGTGTGTCTTCTGGTGTAGGAGTAGATTTGGGGACCACTTGAAATAATTGCAGAGCCCAGGAAGTGAAAATGTGGCCTAAAGCATCAAAATCCTTTAGTGAGACTCTATTTCTAAGAGCAGATATCCTGACAAAACAGGTTAGGATCAAGGTCTTAAGGGACTGAATTGTTGCAACAGTTAACTGTAGTTTACAAAGAGCAGTTTTAAAAATATGTGGCCTTTCTTTCTCCTAAATGCCTCAGGTCCTCCATAGAGAACCTTAACTGGGTTAGAAACTAGAGGCCCAGAGATGAATGAAGACACCAGGCCAGACAGGTATGTGCAAAACCAGATTTTCCCCAGACTTCACTTTTATAATCAGTGCTCCTTTTTGCTAAAGCAATTATCCACTTGTAACTGCTCCAGTGAGAATTCAGGCACTGTCTGCTCCTGGGGTGAAGTCATTTACTTCTCCGTGCCAATTGTGAGCATGCTTGTTCTTTGCTGAGATGGTTCCCATTTACTGCATGCCTACTGTGTGGCTAGGTAATCTCACGGAATTCTCCTATGAAGCCCCTCAGTGTAATGGTGTATTCCTCATTTTACATAGAAGGAAACAGATTACTCAGGTTAAATTTCAAGGAGACAGAGCCTGAAGCCAGCATGTGAACCTGTAGCCTCAGTCCTGGGTCAGGAGGCCACCCCTACCATGTGCTAACTAGGAGAGGCAGAAACATATTGGGGTAAAGAGTCTGGGTTTCAGATTTTCTTGTACTGGATTCTGGCTTTGCTATGGGTTAGTGGCAGAATTTGCCCAAAGGCTTATAGTTAAAAGCTGACATGAAATGAAATGATGTAGCTTAAGAACTTAGCACAGGGTCAGGCCCAAATGAGTGACAGATACATCCTACCACTAGCAGTAAGAACTGCTAGGAGGCTGGGCACGGTAGCTCAAGCCTGTAATCCCAGCACTTTGGGAGGCTGAGGTGAGAGGGTTGCTTGAGCCCATGGGTTCGAGAACAGCCTGGGCAACTTGGTGAGACCTCATCTCTATAATAGATCAATAAATCAGGTAACACATGCCTGTAGTTCCAGCTACTTAGAAGGCTGAAGAGGGAAGATCGCCAGAGCCCAGCAGGTCAATGCTGGCGTGGCCGTGAGCATGCCACTGCATTCCAGCCTGGGTGATGAAGTGAGACCCTAACTCAAAAGAAAAAAAAAAAAGAAAAAAGAACTGCTAGGAGAAGCCTGAATTTTTCCCTCAAATGATCACAATATTTCATGTGAGTGTATCAGGGTCTTTGGAGTAACCAGATCATTTCATACACAGATTTAGGGAGAAAACATCTGCCACATGCCAGATGCTGTTGTAGCATATTAATTAATCCTCAACCAGAAAGGGCCAAGTTAAGATTCCATCTCATGCAATTGGCTCTGGAGACAATGCTCTATCCTTGTTTTTGTGTTTGTGGGCAAGTTTGGGACAAGAGTAATCTTAGTGATTAGAAACCTAAACCAGACACAGAAAATGTGTGTGCCTCACTAATGTGAAGTTAGCTCTGAAAGTGCTGACCTTTTAAGGGATTGCTTTCCATGTAAGATTTCAAATGACACACATTTGTTCTAAACTATTAACTTTGCAGAGCATGGCTAACACAAACTTTTTGTAGTAATATGAACAAAGGCTAGATGTTAATTAAATGGTTCATTTTTAAGAGTTGTGTCTTTTAGATGACTCCAAACTGGCCGGGCTTGGTGGCTCAGCCTGTAATCCCAGCACTTTGGGAGGCCAAGGTGAGTAGATTGCCTGGGTTTGAGACCAGCTCAGGCAACTTGGCGAGACCTCATCTATACAATAAATCAAAAATTATCCAGGCGTGGTAGCGCTCACCTGTAGTTCCAGCTACTTAGAAGGCTGAGGCGGAAGAATCGCTGGAGCCCAGCAGGTTGAAGCTGCGGTGGCCGTGAGTGTGCCAAGCCACTCCAGCCTGGGCGACGGAGTGAGACTCTAACTCAAAAAAAAAAAAAAGAAAATTCCAAATTACCTGCTGCATTGATGCATTATTCTTTTACTGCTAATTCATATATTTCTAAAGAGATACGTTGAAAGGGAATGATTTTATTGAGCGTCTAGATTTACATAAACTCACTAGTGTGCTGACTATTTAAGTCCTTATGTCTTATAATCCTCACACTACACTCATGGTTGTTATTCTTCTACGTGAGGACAAGGAAACTCAGAGATGTTATGATGCTTGCCCAAGCTCACAGGACAAGCTTCATTCTGGAGAAATGGAGCCAGAATTCCATGATTGCTGGTGTTCTGTTTTACTATGTTCTAATCTGAGTGGACATAGGACTTTTGGGATTAAAACTAGTGAGTGCTCGTCTCCTGTATATGTATTTTCCAGACCTTTCATATTTGACACTGAACCCATGGCCAGTCATAAGCCAAGACACACCAAGAACACTCCTAAAGGGGCTAGAGCAATTTGAGAATTGCAGCTTGGAGTTATTCGAGGTCAGAGCAGGCAGGATGATGGAAATTCCGGTAAGTAGGGGGTAGGAATGTATTGAGGACAAAGGGAATAAAATGTTCAAAAACATTAATGGGATCAAGACACCAATCATTAGAGTGTTGGAATCTGAGCCTGGTTCTGAATTATTAATTGACTTTAGCAGCTGTTTTATATAATTGCCAGGATGGGAAGAGTTCTCAGGGTTGGATAAGCCTGAGTCTACGGGCACACGTGAACAAGAAGCTTCATTTGCTGAGGAGAAGCAAAGAACGGTGAGAAGCTAACAGGGAAGGTAGGATCTGACAGTAGAGGGATATAGGATGGAACGGGTAAGGATCATGGAATAAACCTCAGACTAGAACGAGAGGCATTTTAAAGTAAAAGAACAAAATGACTCTTGTGGAAAAGTTAAACTTTTGAAACACAGCTAAGCAATAGAACTTTCAGTGAAAATGAAAATTTTCTGAATTTGTGCTATTCAGTATAGCAGCCACTAGCTACATGTGGCTATGTAATATTTAATATACCCCTAGGTGTTTGATTAAGAGATTGAATTTTGGCTGGGCTCAATGGCTCAGCCTGTAATCCCAGCACTTTGGAAGACTGAGGTGAGTGGGTTGCCTGAGCCTGCAGGTTCAAGACCAGCCCGGGCTACTTGGTGAGACCTCATCTCCACAATAAATCAAAAATTAGCCAAGCATGGTAGCACGCGCCTGTAGTTCTGGCTACTTGGAAGGCTGAGGAGGAAGGATCGCCGGAGCCCAGCAGGTTGACGCTGGGGTGGCCATGAGTGTGCCACTGCCCTCCAGCCTGGGCGTCAGAGTGAGACTCCAACTCAAAAATAAATAAATAAATAGAGATTGAATTTTTTGCTTTATTTAATCTTAGTTAATTTAAATTTAAGCCATGTGTGGCTAGTGACTACTATATTGGATGGCACAACTCTAAAAAGAAATTATGATGTTCTCCTGAGAAATTTTAACTACTATGAATCCCTTTCATCAGGAACTACTCAAAGACTGAAAGATTAAGATATAAGTTGGAAGAAACCCTTCTCACAGACTAGCTGATTGGGTCAAGAAAGAATTTATTTTATGACAGATGAGATAATAGGTAATGATGGATGAGATAATGATAGCAGAAAAGATAGATGTTTATCCCAAATAAATATTATAAAATCACTTTTATTCTAAAGCACTATTAGATGATTCTGTCTGCCAGATGGTTTTTGTTGTTGCTGTTTTAGGGGAGCAGGAAGGAAGCCATTCTTAAGACGGACAAAGATAAATTAATATTTACCCCTATTTTTTGAAAATTTACCTCAAAAGAGTGATTTGGGTATTGCCAACATATTAATTGGACTAGAATAATTTATTACATGGCTAACCGAAATTTCAAGTTGTTTTCCGAAAAAGAAACAGGAAAATGCATACAAGTTGGCTAAATGGTCAAAATAAATTATAATTGACTTATTCTGAATACATTTAACAATGATCAGTTCTTTAGGTATGGTTGATATTAGCAACGTTATCATGGAGGGCCTGCCCCAGAAACACACATGTGCTAGTCAGGCTCCCAGTCCCAATCTTCCAAATAGTCCCCTGGGGATGGTAACTGATGACGACTCACAAGGGAAGGGGTCGGAAATGCATATCAAGGAGGGGAAGACTAAACCTTGTTTTCTTAGCTAGCTACCTGGGATTCCAACAGCAGGAGACAAGAAACCTGCTGGATAGCCAGTTAGCTGAGTTCTAGTAATCTTGCCTCTTCTAAGGCTCCCTTTGACCTCTAGGCATCTGGAAGCTCTCCCTAGAGCAGAAGGGTTTTTAGAGCCTGCAAATGGAGCGGATCTTCCCTAGTGGGGGGGACAGACTAAATGACTTAACAGGTCTATCACATCTTAATTTTTTTTAATGGTTTTATATCCTGGGGTAACAGGGAAGAAGGCATGATTTTATTATTATTAATTATTTTTATATTATTACAGTTTTCCAGTCTGGCTCTTTGATGTTTACAAGTTCAGACAACATGTGGTTTCCAAGCCAGATTTCATAACCTTAAACTACCTTTCCATTTGGCATCTGTCCACCCTATTCTGTTTTAGATCTTGTTTATGTTTGGCTTAAATCATGAATTGGCTGTGGTGTTTATTTTGCCACATGGATTTAAGACATTAGATGAAGACAGCGTTTTGGATGGCATCTACATAGAAGCACAGCTACAAAGCTTGGGTGTCAATGCTTGCCAGCCCTTGGCTGGGTGGCTGAATCCTAAGATGCCCATTGAATTTTGCCTAATCCATATTACTTGCCTTATAAGGGTTGAGCTTTGTAGCTACAGTCTGGATTCTCAGTTCAAACTAGAAAGTCTCTGTTCTACAAGGATTTCTGGCTTTGGTAGCCACAAATATTAGATGCATATGTGTGTGGCATAACTTTTAAAAAATGTGAAAGGCTATGTTGGATAGACTGTCAAGTATCTTGAGTATCAGACTAAGGAGTTTATGTCTTGTAGAGTGGGGCAGTGGTACTTAAAAGTGTGGTCCTTAGAAAAGCAGCAACCACATCATCTAGCAACTTGCTACAAATGCATATTCCCAGGCCCTGTCCTAGACCTAAGGAATCAGAGACTTTGGGGAGGGGTCTACCCATCTATGTTTTAACAAGCTCTTCAGGTGATACTCATGCATGCTCAAGTTTGGGAACCACTGCTCTAGGGAATGGAGAACTAGTTGCAAAGTATTAGGTAGAGGGGTAACATGGCCATTCAGTGCATAGGATAGTCTCACCTGAAATGAGAAAGACCCTGGAGTCACTGGAGTATGCTAAACCAACTTTACTGCAAAGTTCTAAGCAAGGACATGGTGAGTATCTGAGCCAGGATGTAGCAATGGGGCTAAAGCTCGCTGGACTCATCTGAAAGATGGTCAGGAGGTAGAATTTACTGTGCTTGGTCACTGGTTAATTAGTGACTACGAGAACCAGGAGTCTAGAATGACTCCCAGCTTCTGTCTGTAGCTATTGATGCTATTTAACAGGATCAAAAACAAGAAAAAAAGCCTTTTTGCTAAAACCAAAAAGAAACCAGAGGACAAAAATTTAACATCCAGTTGAACTTGTGTGGTTTTGGCCACTTGGCTAGAACTCTAGAGAAAGGATTCTGTTGAAAGGCAGACAATAAAGTATCGACCACAATGTCATGAGCACAATGAAGCATATTGAAACCACATGTCTCGTGCATCAGAATACATGTTATGACGGCTCTGTCTTCACTTCTGTTGGGCACCTGTAGGTTTAATGGTGAATGAGTTGGCTGTGAAGATTCAGGCTGAGACTGTACATAAGCAGGAGAACTCTGTTAGCACAGCAGTGTCGGGGACTGGTTTATGTGGAACACTGGCCCCTTCCATGTCGTGTCAGATCTTTGACACAGGCAACTTTGCCATTACCAAGGATGTGGTTTTGTTCATGATCTGCATGAACATAGGTATTAAGAAGCCATGGAAAAGGGTGGTTACTCTGTGTGGTCATAGACTTCAAAAGGTCAGGGCATAATAAAGTCATAGCATTTTACAGCTGAAAGAGACCTCAATGATAAGTCATGGAACCTGCTTATTTCATAGATGGGAAAATTAAGGCCCAGGGAAAGGAAATGACTTGCCCAAAACCAGGATTCTCATTGAGGGAAGGGTACAGGATGCATTTCTCCATGATCACTCCTAGGCAACCTCTAATTCCAGCTCTCATCTCACTTGGTAAGAGTGATAAGGATAAACATATATTGAGCGCTTTTAAGAGTCAACAGGCACAGTGCTACTCATTCTCCATGAATCATCCCTTTCAACCCCCACATCGGTGGTGTGCATTGGGGGCTGATATTATTCCCATTTTAGCATTTGTGAAAATAGACGTTTAGAAAGGTTGAGTCCTTGTGCAAATTAACTCAATCAGCTGGTAATTGTCAGACCTGATATTCGAAGCCAGATGCCTGAATCTAGGACAGTGATGCTCTGTTGCTCCTCTTATCTCTGGAGATTTCCTGAGCCTCCTAAGAAGAGCTGGTTTCTTGCTGGGTATTCCAGCATCTTCCATGCCTCCCTCTATCATAACACTTATCTCTCTTTTTTGCTATTATCTGTTATCTCATCTGCACTCCCATGAAGCCCTGCATTCCACCCTCATCACAATGTTTTGCTTACAGACTGTCCCCTACTTGGTTGCAAGCTTTAATGGAGAAGACACCCTGTCCACCTTGTCCACAGCTAAGCACATGCCTGACATATAGTAAGTGCCCAATAAGTACTTTTTGAAAAAATTAACATGTAGAACAATATAGGTTTCTCAAGGGCAGAGATGATATGTGAGCCATCTCTATTCCACCCCCACAGCCTACCATGCTATTATCATCCAGTGGAAACACTATAAAAGGTTTTTGAAAGCATGAATCAAGGGGAGATTTCTTCTTAGAACAAAGAACTTGGTGAGTCACCGAGGGTTCAGTAAGACTGTGCTTTTAGGAATAGAGGAGGCAGCTGGCACCCAAAACAGAGTTTAGAGAATCCCAAAGACAAACTGTGGTGACCTCACACATGTTCCCCACTGTATGGAGCATTGAAAGTCTGAGAAGCATTCTCAACAGGGATGAGGGAGAAGGAGAGGAACGAGGTTCGCCTTTGCTTAGTGTCTACACTGGCCAACCTTGCTTCTTCCTTGGTTTCACAGCGTATGGAAGCCACAGTCCCTGTTCCCGAGGTTGAAGAATTTCTACGGCACCTGCACATAGTAGGCACACTGTAAAGGTCAAATGAATGCATACAAGAAACACCAATAATCTTCATTAACATTTATTGAGCACTTACCACAAACCAGCCACTATAAGTATGTTACGTGGGTTATAAAGTAGACTATCATTATGCTTAATTAATTGCAGAGGAAACTGAAGTTCTGGGGGATGGACACAGATAGCAGGTGGTGAAATGGGGTCCGAACCTGGCAGTCCAGTGTCCATGCACTTTTCCACTCCCACATCCAGTCCACGGTGAGTAAAGTGCTGTGGCAGCACAGATGGGCACCATACTTGGGCTTCTCCTCGGGTAATGCATTTCCCTGATAACATACTAGGAGCCATAGGGTGTATTGTTGATCAGCCAGTTATAATAGTAGGGAGCACTAAGTATCATTGGCAAAGGCCTGGGTAGAAGTACAGAAGCCCATTAATGTGGTAGTGGGTGCTGGGTAGGAAGGGATGGGAGTCAGTTTTTCCCAACTCTTAAAGCTGATCTCTGTCTTCTTCACCCACTCTTATTAAAAGAGGGACCCAGGAGTCCAGCTTCTTTGAAACATGTTCTAGATTAGATAGTGGCCTCTTAGAGATTCTGGGGACATCTTCCCTTTGAAGAGGCAAAGAGACTGGCTAGACTAGTCCAGCAGCCAGAGGGTCATGGAGCCAGGGGAAGCCTCAAGCAGGATCTTATACCGTCTCATATCTCTCATCTCTCAGCCAGGAACTTAGACTTAGAGGTCCACCTCGTGCCGAGAGATTGCTGGAAACAGGAAGAGAAACCGAGTGGAGTGTGGGCTTGTCTACTGCCGGGCTGACTTCACCTGCTCAGTGGGCTGCCTTACAGTGTGGTCCTGATGAAGGCCTTCAAGGGCTCGGGCCTTTTGTCTGTGGAGAGAAAGGTGATAATGCTGTTTGGCTCCTGAGGACCCTGAGTGAGAGTCAGTGATTGAAAAGGATGTGGGAAGGCGGTCACAGTTTGATTCCCTGCTAGATCTGAGCCTGCTATGAAAGCCAGGGTCTCCTGACCCCAAACTCTAGTGACCACATCACACCCTCCTTGCAAGTCTGGGCTTGTGTGAGTGTATATGTGTGTTTGTGGTGTGTGTGTATGTGTGTGTGTGTGTGTGTGTGTGTGTGTGTGTGTGTGTGTTGGCATCTGTAGATATGAGGTGGCTCTGCCAGGAAGTTCATTCCTTACAACAGAGCTTTTAGGAGGGGCAGGAGGCCCTGGCAGTAATGTCAGTGTCTCTCCATTACTCTGTAGGCTGGACTCTGCCCCCACACTCGTTCCTCCTCATGTCACTCATACTTCAGCCCAGACTTCCAAAGACTTCCATTCTTGGTGATGAGTGTGCTAAAAGGGTAAGGTCATCCATCTACAGTGTACTGGGCATTTACAGTCCATGTATGTGATACTTACCAGGAGAATGCTCCTCCATCCTAGTCAAGAAAGTCAGGGGAAGTCCTACCATGAGAACTTACCATATATCAGGACTGTGTTTAGCACTTTAACACTTTGCTTAGAGATCTTCAATTCCCAAAAGTGATTCTGAGAATGAGATGATCTTATGCCACTCTACTGACGAAGATGTCAAGACTCAGGGATGTTGTGGGAATATCCACAGCTACTAAGTGGTGGAGCCCACTGGTTTTATTTTGTTATCCTGTCAAGGCTTGTGAGACTGAGTAGTGGTGATGCTGCCAGGACCAACGGACACAAGATTCTCTGCTCTGCTCTGGGAGGACTTCATGGATTGTTCACCAGGAAGGGAACCTGGTCCTTCCCCTTCAGTGGAGCATCAACCCCCAAACCGGACGTTTCTCTGTTATGAGTCAATCCTTGTGCTTTGTCCTCTGACTTTTGATTTGCCAAAATGCAGGTGACAGCCTTTGTGGAACCTACAGAGTTGATAGACTGTGAGTTCTACCTCCTAGTCTGTACTTCCCTCTCTGAGCCTCAGTTTCCCCGCTAGTGATATGGGATTGTTCGAGAATGATATTGTAGGTCTTTCCAGTATGACTGTATTTTACCGCAGTGCTTTGCTTTGCCTTTTATCTTTAGATACCCTCCCCTCTCTGAAATCTTGCAATCTTGCTCAGGAGTCTTCGTCCCTTCTGGCTAGCCTGTCTTAAAGTATAGCACCACCTTCTGGTAATTGGTTTACTCTTTATTTCCCCTCTGGCGAGTGTCTGATTCTTGGTTCCTCCCTTCTCCAGAAACCAGACTGAAAACCCGATGACTAGTCACAGCCCTCCCCCGCCCCCCGCCCCCCGGTTGTGAGCATCTCTCATCAGGGCTAGCCAAGCAGGGCATTGGTAAGTTGTGACTGGACCCAGCTTCTTTCCTTCAGGACCTTGCTTTTCCTAGAACTGAGGTCACACCAGGAGCCTGGAGAGCTGGCCATCACAGCAGAGACCAGAGGGCCTGGGGTGATGGCACCTGAAAGTTTACAATTCATAAGGGATTTGTCCCTTCAGGATGCAAGGGCAGAAGTTGATGGGGCCCTCAGCACATTTTTTTCCCTTTCTTTTCTCTTTTGTGTTGAGGTAAAGAAACATGTTTTAGAAAAATATATGGGTAGCCAAGTCTCAGAGGCTCTTGGAGTTTTGGGACGTTGGGGCCTTTATGATGGTTGAAAAAAAGGAAGAAAAGGGACATGAGAAGGAGTGTGAATTTAGGGTTTTTCCCCCTCTGAGGGAAATATGAAAGATTTATATGAGTATGTGACCTTTGACTTTCTGATGCATGGCTCCTAGGCAAGTCACCCTTGTCTATTTCACTCCCAAAAAGTTCTGGGAATTCCACATTGGGAATATGCATGGGGGCATATGGATCTTTCCCCAGGACCTGTCAACTTCTAGAAGGACAGAGTCTCTGGCTCCAGCCCAGAGAAACCCAAGTAGCCCCAAACAAACCTGGCTACATGTGCCTTTAAGTCCCCGGAAATACACTTAGCATTTACTTGGTGATATTTGCTGAATGAACTCTGAACTGGCACGTAGAAGATCAGATTCCAGAATTTAAGCTAACTGCTCAAGGTGTTCTTAAGCAAGTGACTACCTTCTTCTTGCTGACCATAGTTTCTTCTTCTGTAAGGAGAGGGTCGAAATGGAAGATTTTAAAGATTTCCTAGCTTTATTCCATCCCATTATTCTAGAACACTGAGAGTTAAGTGACAGGGGTTTTCATTCACACTCTGCTCCTTTCCTGGTAAGCCAAGCTTACCTGGTGAGCCAAGCTTGTCTGACTAACATGTTTGTCAGTTGGAGCAGCGTCACGCCTTGGAGTAGGGGCAGGGGTTGAGGCGGGGACAGGAGCCTGGTGTCATCTCATGTATGTGGGCTCTGTATGCTTGCAGGATTGTCAGAGGGAGGTGCAATGCTGCAGTGAAACATTGCTGGTGTGGATGGGATGGTAAGCACACACACAGTTGTCTGGGCCTGGAGTGGGCTGGAGAAGTGTGGGGAAGACAGAAAAACCCAACAGATGGATGTGATCCCCTCCTGAGAGATACTCATGGCCATCATTAAGGCACATATCTCATTTAAAAGAAAGGAATTACAAACAATTTAAAGAAGAATGTGAACAGGATTCCAAAGTGTACATTTGTTTGTTTATCTCCCTCTAGTCTGGTGGTCTGTGCTTGTTCTATGCCATGAGGCAAATGTGTGTGTCTGCACAGACACACTGCGTGTACACACTGTAAATGGGAGGGACTACTTCGGACGAGGCTGGCAGAGTGATGCTCAGCAGCTAGATCTCAGCCCTGTGGGAACTGGCAGGAAACCTTGGTAAATCACTTGGAATTCTGTGGGTACAGGCGCTGTGTTCATTGAAGATATCATTAGTGCCTTTTGTCAGGAGCCAGGAGCCCACAGTGCAGTCCACCAGTGCTTGACTTAGCTTGTCCAGTAGTGAAATCAACATAATAAAACTCAGTTAACAGAGATGCTATGGATTTAATTAGTTCCTTAACAATTAAAGAAGAATTATGAGATCTTGAACTCTCCATCTTCAAAAGCAATTTGGGTGGATTGATGTCACCGTCTGACACTGCTGCTGAAATTCTGGGCTGCCAAAGTCGAATTGGGAAATTGCTCATATTATCCTGCTTCCAGGAAAGTATATCACTTTCCTACTGCCTTGAAGAAAGCATTTCCAGGTTGCCTCCTTGCTGACGTGCCAGAACCTTAGATTTAGTGGGAAGTGGGTAAATTCTGTCCTCAGGGTTCCTGAGCTTGTCCTTTGGAGTGCCTGGCCTCCCTGCCTCCTCTCCCATCACCCCTTGACACTCTGCAGGCACTGAGTAGAGAAAGGAATTGTAACACTCTATCATTCTTCTTATTTCTGCTCAATATGGGCCTCTTTAGAACCTGTATTAGATTCTATAATAGGGAGTATGGTTATTAATCTGTTAGTTCTGGGCTGGTGGGTTTAGCAGTGTTTTATACCCCATTGTAGGTGATCAAGAGCTGGAACAACTAGAAAATTCCAGGCCATTCACTCAGGAGGCCTGTGGTGGCTTAGCATCTTATCTTCTGGTAACCTGTCTCTACAGGCGTCATACTTTCAAAGCATTCCCTTGGCAAGAAGCTATCTGTAGGAAGATTCAGGTCTTCTGACCCAAATCAGGTGTCCTGTATAACCTTACTTCTGTAATCTCTGACCAACAGCAGCAACTGAGAGCTAATTAGAAATGCACAATCTCAGATCCCATGCCAGATCCACTGATCTGGAATCTGCATTTTAGCAAGATACCCAGGCAATGTGTAAGTATAGAATATTTGAGAAATGCAACTTTATAATATTTGGTAGCAATCCCTCCTGTCCAAGAGTACCTAATCTGGGGGCCAAGCTAGCTGTGGAGGCCAGTGCAGCTCCCAGTGTTCTTGTTCCTGCAGGTAAGGGTTGGGCAGCTCGAGCTGGGGGTCTCTTGGCCCTGAGGAGCAATCCCCACAACTTTCTGGTGACAATGTCCTTGAGCCTTCCTTGGTGGTCCAATTTCAGCATCTTGCCAGTCCAGGCGAAGGCAGCATGCCACATTGACAGATGGCCCAAAGTAGGACAGACAGAAGAAATGTATGTTTATCAAATTTGGGTTGAAAAGACCACGTTCCCCCAGCATAGGCTGTCAAACAGCTGTCATTCAGGAGCATATGGCCCAGCGGTGAGAGAGCACAGACATGGCTAATCCTACTCTTAGCGAGATTAGCTTTGACGAGTGAAAAAAGTTGCGGCTGTCGCCAGGGTGCTGCCTGGGAGGAGCTGGTGGAGGGTCTGCCTTGTGGTTCCTTCCCTGAATCATCTTTCTGGTGATCCAGGCTCCTGTGTCCAAAAAGAGATAGCAGAGTAAGATGATGCTGATAGGAATAACTATGGTAGAAATAACAGTAAGTCTACCACTTATCAATCACCTGCTGGGTGTCAAGTAACACTAGGTTATTTATTTCTACTATTTTATTTATTACATGCAAAAACCATTTCAGAAACATGCTATTGTCTCCACTTTACAGATGAGGAAACTAGGGCTCTGAGATGCAATTGTGGGTGCCCAGGTGGTAGAAGTGATGGTCCTGCCAGTCTCTGGGCAGTTCAGGCCACACTCTGGCACTCAGGTAGCCAGTTCTGGTCCCATGTAAGGAAAAGGCTGACACATAAGGCATGAGGTTAGGCAATACTTGCAAAGCCTGTGCAGATGGCATGATGCCTACATGCAGTAGCTTAAGTGGGAGCCTGGCTTTTTACACTGTGAAGGATCCAGGACCACAGGAAATTAGACAAGCAGCTCTAGCACAGTGTGACCCTCTGTCCAGTATACCTGAAGCCAAGGCATGAAAGACATAATTCCCAGTGCCTTCATCCCTACACAAATCTCTGCATCTCAGGGGTGCCCTCTGCAGTGAGTGGGCTTAACAAGCTAAGATTTCTAAGAACAGGAACATACACATATTGAGCACCTACTTAAAGCCAGGCCCTCCTCTAGACATGCGTCAGGCAGTCCAGCTGGTGTCGGGATCATGGTCTTCCTGCAGGTGGAGGGCGTTGAGGCTATAGGGACTGAGGAGAAATGGGCAGGTAGCTTCTGGCTGAGCCACGGAGAAGTAGCCTTTGCTGCAAGCACAGGATGACTCCAGATGGCCGGCATTTCAGAAGTGGTTCTGTTTCCTCAGTTGAAGCTGTTATTTTTAATTGCCATGTGCATTTCTCACTCTGTCCAGGAACGGAAGCTGAAGGATTGAAACACAGTCCCATGTAGGAACTTGTGTAGAGATTCTGGTCTGATCAGAATGGAAGAGAGAGTGCTGAATAATATATTAGACATTAAAACATGTTTAATTGTATTATTGGCTTAGAGGTCACTCCTTAGTCAAATGTTGAAGGGTTTCCCTGAATGACCTTGGAGAGCACCTTATCTCAGTAAAAGCAAGCATTTCAATTCAGTGAGTGTCCACAGAGCCCATGGATGTGCCAGGCATGACTGAGACTTGGGTCTTGCCCTCCAAAACCTCATAATGGAGAGGGGACAAACAGGTAAGAGAACATCTTTCCCAAATTCTTGTTTGGATCATTTAAATTCTTACAAGAAAACCCAAAGGTTTATGATGTGTGCTTTCCTGTAATGTATTGTGGTGGGAGAAAGGCAGAATAATACCCTCCTTCCCTTTCAAAGATGTCCATTACTATAGAAAAGGAGACGTGATGATAAGTTAGGGAGCAGAGTGATGGAGGGCCATTAACCAAGTAATGGAGAACACTTCCAGAACCTGACAAAGGCAAGGAAACAGAGAACCCATAAGTGCCAGAGGAAACACAGCCCCCTGACACCTTGATTTTAGTCCAGTTAGATTTTGGATTTTTGACTTGCAGAACTGTTAGCTAATAAATTTGCATCATTTTAAGCCACTAACTTTGTAATAATTTGTTACGGAAGCAAAAGGAACCTAACACAGGGTACAATCTGAATCATATATGGGAGAATGGCAAGAGGGCATGCTACTAAGCAAAGGGGTGACCTCATCAAAAACCAAACTTTGTCTCCAATAAGTGGTATCATCTCCACCTGCCGTCGTGTAAGTGGTAATGATCAGAGTCATTTTTACTGTATCTTATCGTACAGTAAAAGGATATGCTATAATGGAATTTACAGATTTTGAAGGTGGGGATGGTCTCTTACTCTAGCCCTTGGAACTATCTGGGCTTTGCTATTCAGGTGAGCATAGGAGCTATAGGCTGGGAGCCTATAGTGTGGGCAGCTCATCAAACTGGGGAGGAGACACCCAGAAGAGAAAATGCCAAACCCAGTTTTAAAGGATGGCTAGGACCCAGCCAGATGATTGATGGCAAGGACCGGGAACATAGCATGAACAAGCACACAGAGGTGTGTGCTGTTCCATATTAAGAGAAGACAGCTGGCTGCAGTGGTTCACACCTATAATCCCAGCAGTTTGGGAGGCCGAGGTGGGAGGATGGCTTGGGTCCAGGAGTTTGAGACAGTCTGAGCAATATAGTGGTCTCTGAGAGAGAGAGAGAGAGAGAGAGAGAGAGAGAGGAGAGAGAGAGAGAGAGAGAAAAGACAAACCACAAGGCCCAGATTCTGTCAGGCCATGGAGGAAATTTTATGGACTGGCCATGCCATAAAATTAAAACAATGAAATATGTTTTAATTTCTAATATTGTATTCAGCACTCTTTCCTCCATACTGATCAGATCAGAATGTCTACACATATTTGGACTTTACTTGTTTTGGCAATAATGGTAACCATCAACACATTTTACATAAAGGCTGAACTGATCAGTGTGTGCTTTGGAAAGATTATATTGACCCATGATAGTTGGATTAGAATAACATCTTATTAGGGGAATTCCAGACACGAAAGCGAGGGTTCCCTGGAAAAGCTAAGTTGTTCTCTTATTGCTCCAAGACTTGCATATTCCTTAGAGCTATTCCCTAAGGTGTCTAATCTTATCTTTTCAGTTATCTGGGTGGGTTTCTGTCTCAGACCTGTTGCCTCTCCAGAATAATGGAGTCTACCTATTTGTCTAGTTCTAGTGCTTGGAATGGGCCTTGATATAAGCACTCACAGTCACTGTGAGGGATTGACAACCTGAGTCCAAGTGCCTTCTGTTCTGGAGAGTTAAAGGTTCCTGGAGATTTTGATCTGGATCCCCTGTTGTAATCTGTCCAAAATTACCACGTCAGCAATCTGTCTAAACACTAGAAATAGTAGATACTATCTTGATTTTCACAAAGTACAAAATCAAGGATTCTGGAAGCTATAGAGAGAGAAGACTAATGCTGACCTGCTGCAGAATTCTAGAGCAGGATATGAAGCAGATTGTATTCTGAGAAGAATTCAGAGATTACAAGGAATTGACATCTATTCATCAAGAACAATATCTGCCCTCCCATTAGAGACTAGCTCTAAGGATAAAAATCCAAAGAACCTACCTCCTTAGCTTGAAATGGCAAGAACAGTCAAATGGGTATTTCTTGTGGGCCTGTTTTGTGTTTGGCATGGAGTAGATGCCAATTTTGAGAGATGCTGGGAGTGTTCCTCAGATGTCATCAAGCAGGGGGATTCTCAGGGAGAAAATTTTTTGCTTGTCCCCACTTGGATGCCTGAAATATACTGGATAACTTTGCTTTGGAAATAAGCCCAGGGAGTCGGAGAAGATACAGGGCAGCAGAGACATTTTAAATAAGATCTGAAAACTGATAATTTTTTTTTTTTTTTTTTTGAGTTGGAGTCTCACTCTGTCGCCCAGACTGGAGTGCAGTGGCCGCTCCCAGCCACTGCAGCCTCTACCTGCTGGGCTCCGGCGATCCTTCTGCCTCAGCCTTCCAAGTAGCTGGAACTACAGGCGCGCACTACCATGCCCGGCTGGTTTTTGATTTATTGTAGAGATGTGGTCTCGCCAAGTTGCCCAGGCAGGTCTCGAACCCGCGGGCTCAGGCAATCCACTCACCTCAGCCTCCCAAGGCGCGGGATTACAGGCTGAGCCACCGAGCCCGGCTGATAATTTTTTTTTTTTAATGTAAAAAGCCTTTAATCACAGGGAGCAGGAGTTCAGTCAAACAGGTTGCAGCTCTTCAGGATCGAGGTTCTTGTCTCATCCCCAGGAAGAATGAGGGATACAGATGGTTGGAAAGTGAGAAAGCAGGATTTATTGAGAAGACAGAGAAGCTCCCACAGTGGGAGGTGGCCTGAAGGGGTTGCCCTGATAATTTTTAAAATATGAAAAGTACTTTATTCTCTGATAATATTATCACAGAATATTCGAGCCAGGTCCTCAGGATGGTCCATTCACTTGTATATTTAGTACCGTTTTTCTGAGCGACTATTTGTGTACCAAGTGCTGTGTCAAGCATAGAGGATACAAGGCCAGCCTCTCTAACAGGTGTTTCCCTGGCAACTGGTCTCAAGGTAAAACAAGAAACAATGATAAACAGTAATTTTGTACCAGTCTATTTTTCATACCTGTTAGATCGATGTTTCTGGTAGGTTCAATGTTGCGACTTGCAAAGGGATTTCTTAACAGCTCTTCGATAGCATTTGGCTTGGAAAGGCATTTATTCCATTGTTATTGCATTAAGATATAGTTTTCAAACATTACAGCACTGGTTTCTTTTTCAGACAAGTAAAAAATTAAAAATCATCAAAAGCTAATGTACCAAAATTCAACCTTTTTAAGACACCTTTTTAAAAATTTGTCTGGGTACAATTCAGGGTTAGGTATACAAAAGTTCATTATGCAGGTACCCTTGTTGATAAGGTGTGCCCTTCCCCTTATTGAGACATCTTGATATCTTATTCTCAACATGAAAACACACACACACATGCACATGATTTTCTGCTCCTGAAGTGATAGGTTAAATATGTCAAGATATCGTTGAGATATAACTCCTGGGCTCAATCCATTCTCTTACCTCAGTCTCCCAAAGTGCTGGGATTGCAAGCATGAGCCACTGTGCCTGGCCAGATCCCTATTAAGTATGAAAAAGCAAAATGACCAATATTTTCATGATTTTCTTAAATTCTGAATCAAGGGCATACTATTGACGTCCAGCTGCACTTAAACAATGGTGAAGTTGACTCTCAGGTGTAACATTTTATTTTTATGTGCTCATGTTCCTTCTTGGGGTACTCATGGCTAGTCCTCTGCCTGTTTGCACTCTACAGCACAGCCTACAAAGCAGTCATTACCAATGTGAAATAATTTTTTGCATGTCGTATGGCTTTCAGCGGCAGATACAACACAAAGTCACTGAGCACTTTTCCCTTGCTGCTATGCTGTATATATGCCAAGAGCTCATTCATTCCCTTCCCATCAGTGGTAGTAATAATTGCTCTTGCACATCATATGCTACTGATATTATCCATTATCCATCAATATTAGTTTCTATAGGAAATTTGCTGCTTTCTCTTTATCTCTCTCTGAGCACAATATTTGTCATTAACTTTGTGGGTGGTTTACAAGCTCCTTGGTAACAGTATAATTGTATGTGTTTTTGTGCTATGAAAATTTAATGTTGAATGATGCTCTTTGGTTTTCCTTTCTTTTCTACATTTAGAGATAGAATTCTTTAATTTTCTATGGGGTGTTTTACCCAATTGGTTTCTAAATGTTCTGATTGGCTGACTGGAAATGTCACCAGACTTTGCTCAAAAATCACTTCAAGACAAAATTCTGTTATAGTGTGCTAGGAACTAAGGATGAATGGAGCCTTCATCTAAAAACTCTAATTTTTGGATCTATATCATTACACTAATTAGCCACATTTTTGTTTTCTCTTTCTTTCTTTCTTTCTTTCTTTCTTTCTTTCTTTCTTTCTTTCTTCTTTCTGCTTGAGCAAATTCACCAATAGGTGTGTCCATACTCCTATACTCCACAATATATGGAATCATGTTTTATATTTGATACATAGTCATGTAACCTCATTCATTTATGACTATAGAGATATAGGGGTGGATAAACAAATTCAGTTTCTCCCATAATACTATCACAACACAGAACACTTCTATGGCCAAATGAGTGATAGTTTTTCTCCACACATCATACAAGCAGTCCTATCCATGGATTCTCCAGTGGACACCAGTGCAGTGTCCTCAAATTCAATTCAGTTCTGATACTTCTACTTGGAGTAAGCATCAGATCCCACAGGTAAGGGCTCAGTTCTACAAGAGTCTCCCCCATTTCAGATGCCAGTCATTAAGTCTGGGCTTTTGCAACTTCTGGCCAACTGGCTGTAAATTCTGGTTCCCATAACTCTGTCTCTGAGTTCCACAAGTTTATTAGATTGGCTCACAGAACTCAATGAAATATTTTACTTACATTTACTGGTTTATGAATACAAGATATAAAAAAGGATATACAGATGAGCAGCCGAAAGAAGAGATACATAAGACTAGGTCTGAAAGGGTTCTGAGCACAGGAACTTCTGTTCCTGTAGAGTTAGGGGGGTGCCACCCTGGGTGTTTGCCAACCCAGAAGCTTCTGGAACCCAATCTTTTTTTTTTTTTCAAATAAGCTTCATTACATAAGCATGCTTGATTTCATCTTTAGCTATTGGTGTTCAACTCAACATTCAACTCCTTTTCCTTTCCCAGTGCCTTAGGGGTGGGGCTGAAAGTGACCAGCCCCATCTTGAAGCCATTGAGGGGCTGCCAGCCACCAGTTATCTCATTTGCATAGAAATGACACTCTTATTCCTCCAGAGATTCCAAAAGTCTAGGATATGTATGTCAGAAGATGGAGAAAGACTAAATATATATTTCACAATATTACAATGACCTTACTATGAGTTAGAATATTTACTATTATTATAACAACTTTCATACTTCTATTAGCTTCTTTTGAGTCATTAATTCATTTTGCAGGGGTTTGAGGATTAATACAACAAAACAATAACACACACATACACACACACACTCCTCCCAAAATGTACAATAGGGTATAATGGGATAAAAAAACAATAGCTGAGATAACCTATTAGCAGAATACCTTAGGTGAATTGACAACATAATCCTTATAGGACATGTGGTTTTACATGTCCTATAAAGATTATGTTGTCAACCACTAAGCATATAATAATATTGGAAGAGATTTTTTTTTTAAGAATTACAATTAATCTTACATTTCACATTTGTGAAATGTATATGCACATGGCTATTTCATTATGTTTTCATTTGAAGCCATTTTACCACCTAGGGACTATTTGTGAGGCCACCAAGAGACATCAGGGACCTGTGGACCACACTTGGAGAAGCCCTCACTTACTTGGAACAGCATCCTTTCCATCTGGCATCTTCAAGCTCAATGTGGAGTCCTTGGACTCTGCCTCCCTACAGTAGGCAGTGTTTGTCATCCACATCCATCTGTGGCCTCTTCACAATGAGTCTGCAGTGCTCATAGAACAAAGCCTAGACTCTTCAGTGCGGCGTTCAAGACTCTCTGCAATGTGGGTGCCTCTGGTCTTGCTGTGATGATCGTCTCCATGTTCTCTGAATATGTCTGGGTGTCTGTGTATACCTTTTGTTCCCATGGCATGTCCTTTTCCCTTCCACATTCAGTGGCTCACATGAGAAAATTGAATTAACACACATTTCCTATTTGGAAAGTACCAATGTTCAGGCCACAGAGCAGCATCACCTCCTGCCTTCACACTCACAGAAAAACTTGCATTCCCAGGGGCAAAAGTGACCAACTTTTATTCCAGCCCTCTCCCAAAGATGTTAACCCAGGGATCTTGGCCAGAAGAAACTTTAAATGTCAGCACTTTGTGATGTACTTACTGCTCTCTCCTTTGAATCCCAAGGGTTCTTTTCATCTGAGCTAAGTGCCTGCCTCATTTTCTCCCAGCTAGGACTCCTTCTCCAGTCTTATACTGTGCTGGGGGACTAGAGGGTGTCCCTTATTCCTTATGGCCATGGCTGAGGGTTTAGCTGCCGCAGGTTTAATCATTGCCTAATTCAGAAGGTCTCCATACATAGATCTCTCTGGTTCTGTCCCATCAGCTATCCAGATATCTTGACCACATTTACAGCGAGAACCTTTGTTCTAGACTCTGGGATTCCATTGCATCAGTCCAAATTCCTCAGTATGGCATTCAAGACCCTCCAATGCATATGGCAACCATCTTCTGATGTGTGCCTCTACAATTCCCAGCACTGAGCCTATCTTTAGTGCACTGGCCTTCTGACTATTCCTTAAGGTGTGCTATCATGTCTTCAAACTTTTGCCTTTGACTTTGGCCTCATCTGTGCCCTCCTTCTGGACCAACATGGGAGTTTTTGGATTCCCTGGCTGCAATGCCATCTTCTGCATAAGCTCACCATAGATTCCCACCAGCCTGCGTTTTGAAGTCAACAGACTTGAGTTCAGATTCCAGATCTGCTTCTTCCTCACCATGTGACATTGCATTTTCTACTTAACCCTTCTGTGATTTAACTTTCCTCACTATAAAACAGGGGTAATGACTTCTACCTTGGAAGAAAGTTATCAAAGGTAAATGCAACAAAGTCTTTAAAGAGCCCAGGTATTATGCCTGATAAATATCACTTTCTTGCTTTTTCTTTGGATTCCTTCCACATGTTGATTTTACTTCTGTTTTGCTCCTTTTAAAGTTTTCTTTATTATTATTTATAACCAGTTTGTCTTTTGAATTCAGTTGTGAAATTATTAACATCACAAAAAGTTTTCTTCATCTCCTGGGTCTTCTCTGTGCTTAGTTTGGAAGTAAGTGCTCAGTACATGCCTGTTTATTAGAACTGAAATTTCTGTGGCTGTGTGTGTGTATTATATATACATATATAATACATATGTGTGTATGCATGTGTATATATATAGATATAAATACACACATGCATGCATATATATATATATGTATATATACACTTTATGAATTCACTTTGAAAAGTAATGAAAAGGAATACAGAAGAGAAACTTGTTACTTTAACTAAGGGCATGATACATCTAGAATAATAGACTCTAACTTTTCAAGATTTGTGTGTCTGGCACTGTGCAGAGAAAAGAGAGGAAGTCACAGAGTTTTCTTCCCTAGGGGAGTAAAATAACAAGTGGGGTAACAAAATGGATAGAAGTATTGGAGGAAAACAAGCAAGCTATCCTGAAACTCATCACCTGAACCATCTCTGCAAAATATCAGTGCTGCTCTGGACAAAGGAAGGGCGATGGTGCCAAGTGAAAGCACCTCTCTTGCAAGCTTATCCCAGATATTAAGGGTTAAAGGCACACACACACACACACACACACACACACACACACACACACACACAACTGTTTTTCCTTGCAAGATTAGCGCCGCTTTCCAATGCATGATTTCCTCCACCCATGTTCCTGTGTGATGATCCTTTGCCACACACAAGACTGTCATTGTATATTCATTCATTAGAGATAATGATTTTGAGTTTCTGTCCCCACTGACCTGTGGACAGATGGCTAGCATGAATGCCACGTTTATCTGGACACCAGATCAGCTCCAGCAGCCCTCTGATGGGTCTGATCACCGTGTGGCAGCTGCATTACAGACCTCCTCTTTTCTCGTCAACTCCCGGGGGGCTGCCGACTGGGTGCACTGAATGTGAACTTCTGCAGAAACGGGCCTTTTGGTCATGACCAGTAGTTTTGCTTTCTTTTCATAACCATCCGATAAATGTCGGGACTGCTTAGAGCTAATCATCTCAGATTGGAGTAAAAACAATTTGAAGTTCTAGATTGTTAGAAGCATTATTCGGCTCTGAATAATAATTGTTTCTCTCTCTATCCTCTCCTGTTCTCTGTCTTAATACATAAGTGTTCAAACAAAGCATAGAAGTGAACGGAAGGGTAGCGTTTGTGAATCGTACCTGCTGAATTTTTGGATGTATTTAAAGATCTGATTGCCGTGCTGTAAGGAGTTATTCTAGTCCTGACTGGAATAACTTGTGGTGGACCTACTTAGTGAAAAATACCACTAATTTAGTCATTTTAGGCAGAGAGATTTCTGTGGTAATTATTTTCTTTTAGCAAAAATTGTCTCTTTTAGCGGAAAGACTTCCAACAAGGCTGTTTTAATGAACTATTTCTTCTATTGCTTTAAAGAAGATTTTTGGCTATACTAAACTCATGGCAGCTTTAAGAATCAGACTTGTATGAATGAATAAAGTAGATCAATTTTGATTTAATCACCAATTGCAAAAGCTCTTGTAAGGGCAGTTACACTTAGGGCTTCTGGCAAGTGCTATTATTTTATTAATTCATCCAACAAACAATTTTTACTTATAAAATTCTAGAGCAAGATTTGACCTCTGTATGTCAAGACAGGTTTCCCTCTTCCAGGGAAGACTGACTAACTCTTGAACTTTACAAGGAAGGAAAAAAGGGGTAATCCAAGTTTAGAAATCCCCATGAGAGATTTTAGAATGCATTTCCTCTCATTACCATGTTCCCAGTAATTATCTCCTCTGCGATATTAGTATCTTAAAACTAGGTCCTTAGTGTGTTAAAAAAAACAAAAAACAAAAAAACTTTTGTAGGATGATACCGTCTCCTTCTACTTTGTTTCTTCCTCGTTGTCATCACCCCTATGAGTCAAAGTAGTTTTCCCCAAACTAAATGTTTTTTTCACCATTAGGAAAAAGCCATTTGAAGCACAATGTGTACATGGATTCTTCTAGTCAAATGGTGCATTTCTTTTGGTAACTTCCAACAGTTGCATTTTTCCAAATTCCTAAGTGGACTACTCCCGTCTCTACCTACCCAAATGCGTATCATACTTTAGACTCAGCTTGAGGGCTACTTCCTTCACTGGCAGGCTCCTCCAGCCTCCTCTTGGCACTCAATTCTTTCCTCCTCCCTGCTCCTGTGTCTGCGTCTTTCCTATTCTAACAAGTCTTTCCCTCCAGCTAACAAACTCACCTAATCTCTATCCTCCCTTTCCCTTGCAGCTCCTCCATGCAGGTCCACATGGGACTAAGTCTGTATATTGACTTGGCCATGTCCTCTGACTGTATTTTTTTTATAAACATAATTTTTTTTAGTTTTAGGTTTACAGTACAGAGAGTCCTCACATACCCCGCATGTAGCTCCCCTCACAAATATCATCTATGCTAGCACAGTAGATTTGCGACAATTAATAAACCAATATTGATACATTATTATGATATAAAGTCTATATTTTATTTAGGTTTCTACTATTTTTGCCAATGAGTTTTTTCTGTTCCATAGTCCCATCCAGGATGCCACATTTCATTCAGTTGTTATGTCCCCTTAGTCTTCTCTTACTGTGACAGTTTTTTGAACTTCTCTTGTTTTTGATGATCTTGACTGTTTGGGGAACATTGGCCAGGTATTTTGTAGAATGTTCTTCTCCTGGAATTTGTCTGATGTTTCCTTCATGATTAAACTTGGGTTGTGGGTTATTGGGAGGAAGACCACAGAGGTAAAGTGCCAATGTTATTTTATTTTGTCCTATCAAGGGCACCTACCATCTTCATGATTTAAGACTGTTGATGTTGACCTCTACCACGTGGCTGAAGCAGCATTTTTCAGTTTTCTCCATTGTAAAATTGCTCTTCCCCCTCTTACCTGCCTTTCTATGCTGTACACTTGGGAAACAGTCACTCTGTGCAGCCCCCATCTAAGGAGTTACTTGAAGGTAGGGTATCTACATCAATGATTTATATCAACTCATTCTTCTGCACAGGAGTTTTGTTTGTCCTCCCCCTGGCTTGGCACATTTCAGGATCATTCTTAACACAAAATTCCTCCTTGATTCTATCACGATGTGAGGTTCTCACACTGGCAACCTGAGCTGCATGGTCATCTCCCCCTCTTTATTCTCCCAGTTATCCAGCTCTAAAACACAATACCTTTCCATAGCTTACAAAATAAAGCAAAGCCTCTGCATGCATATGGGGCCCTCTGGCATCTGGCATTTTCTACCTTCCCCTTCCCTTCTCTCCCTTCCCTGCCCATGGGCTAACTTTGCTCCAGAGCAAATGAATTACCATCCCACCCAAAGATTCACTTGACTTCAAGCCTCTCTCTCTTCCCACATACTGTTGTTTCTTCCTGGTGTGCACCTCCCCTCCCTGGCCACCTTTTAAGTCTTAAAGACTGTCCAACCTTCTCATGCTCCAAGAAGTTTCCTGGAACTAGTTAGAGCTTTTCTCTCCTCTGTACCACAAATCTTCTTGATCCATTCCTCTAGCACTTCACTCACCAAGTGGCATTTTAATTATTTGTCCATATACCTGTTTCCTAATAGGATGAACAATTTAAGTGCAGGGATTCTATTTTCTTCATCTCTTTGCCACCAGTGTCCATCACAGTATCTGACATCTAGTATCTGTGGAAAGAATGACTGGCTGAATCCTTATGTGTCTTTTCACACATATACCTATAACTCACTAGCATGAGGCTCTCTAGGGGCGTGACTTTTCACACCTATACTTATGACCTTTTGGCTAGCTTGGTGCCCTCCTAGAGGGCAGGACCCCAGCTCACTATTCTTGGTATACCCCCAAAGTGCCTGAAGGCTCATGCAGCTGGCCATGAACACCTATTGTCTGTTGGTTGGCTAATAGTCAGGGCAATGCCCTCGAATGTGTTCCTCCTCCAAACCAAGGAGGTTCCACATAGCTAAAGAGCCACTGATTATAAACAAGCCATTGAAATAAGTGGCTGCTTCATCTGAAAGTTGGTTTTGGTTGCAGAAAAGTGCTGATCGTCCTTTAATACTAAGACAGGAAAGAGGCACTGCAATCAAACATAATTGGAAGATTACAGGAGCTCAAAATTACCCTATAGCAGAAAATGCTGTTTCGTGCTAGGCACAGATACCAGAGCTTTGTTTTTTTTTCTTGTTTTTTTTCCATCTTTATGTGAGGAAGCCTCTTGAAGATAATCAGATTTCACTGAGAAGATACAATTGTAGATTTTCCCATTAAATTAATACCTCAATGGACATTCAGAAAGATTATCGACAACGGTGTCAGGAATAACATAGAAACTCTTCATTAGGGTAATTTAGATTTGTATACATCTGAGTTGGCAAGACTGTCAGGCTGAACTCCATTTACTCTTTGATATTGTTCCCCTGCTGTTCAGGTTCAAGGTCTCCAGGTATGCAGTCATGACTGGGCCATAATATCCTATAATAGGCCATTAGTCTTTCTAAAGGCGTGAACAATTGAGAAACACACATTCCTCCATTTATCCAAGTGATTATATATTCTCTGAAAATATTATATCCTCAGCACTCTCATACATTACTAGCGGGAGTATAAATTGCTACAGCCTTTGTGGAAAGCAATTTGACAATACATTTTAAATGCCTTGGAAACACTCATACCCAGTAATTTTATTTCTGGGCACGTATTATTTATTTTTTAAAAAACTTATCATTATAGGAAATTTCAGACCAATACAAGAATAGAAGAAAATAATGAACTCCCATGTACCCAACCTCCAGCTTCTATAATTCTCAATTTATGGCCAACCCTGTTTTAGTATACCTAGTCACACTTCCCCACCTAGATTATTTTGAAGAAAATTCAAGACATCTGACTATTCACATCATTTCTTCTGTAAACACTTTGTACATAACCTTAAAAGGTATGAATTTTAAAAACAAACATGATATTATTGTCACACCTGAAAAAAGAATCACAGTTCCTTAGTATCATCAGGTATTCTGTCAGCATTTAAAATTCTCTGATTATTTCATAAATATCTTTTTATGCAAGGTTTGTTCAATAGAAATTTAAACAAGATTCACACATTGCATTAGGTTGATATGCCTCTTCAGTCTACATTTTTTGGTTCCTCCTCCCTTTTGGTTTTTCTTTGCAATTTTTTATTTTATAAATTTATTTTTTTGAGCCGGAGTCTCACTCTGTTGCCTAGGCTGGAGTGCAGTGGCATTCTTACAGCTATTACAACCTTCTGCTTCAGCCTTCCAAGTAGCTGGGACTACAGACACGTGCCACCACGCCTGGCTAATTTTCGATTTATTGTAGAGATGAGATCTCACCAAGGTGCCCAGGCTGGTCTGGAATCCCTGGGCTCAGGCAATCCTCTCACCGCCATCTCCCAAAGTGATGGGATTACAGGCATGAACCACCACCACGCCCAGTGTCCTTGCAATTTATTTGTTAAAGAAAACAGGTTGTTGGCACTGTAGTTTTCCACTTTCTCGATTTTGCTGTTTTACCATATTACTTGCACAATGGTGGTTAAATCTAGGGGCCTTTTCATATCCAGGTTTGGTTTTTTTGGCAAGAAAATCTTGAAAGTACTGCTGCATACTTCCACGGGAGGCATAGGATACCTGGTGGTCTCTTCTTTCCTAATGTTAAGATTGATCAGTGTATTCAGGTAACTCAATTAATATAACATTTACCAAGAGCTTTTCATTAAATGGTTGTAGCTGTCACTGATGATCATTGCTTAGTTCCATTACTTAATCAGTGTTGCATAATGGTGATATTCTGATCATTCTTCCTATTCTAATGTTAGCTAGACTATTTCTTAAAAAGGAAGAGTTCCTTCATTAATTATTTGACTACTCTGAAGTTTAGTTTTGTAAAGCAAAGGCAGAATAAATTTTTCATCTTTTCTTTTATTTATAAATTTTCAGAATAATGAGCTATCATTACCCTAGGACGATGTCAGTGGTAGCCAGAACAATGGGCCTGGACATTCTAATTCCTGAAAGCTATTTTACATGCAAAGGGGCTTTGCATATGTGATTAAGAATCTTGAGATGGGGAGATGATCCTTGATTACTCTGCTGGGACAGTGTAATCACAAGGGACAGTTGAAGAGGGAGGCAAGAGGTCGGAGTCAGACAAGCGAGGAAAGAGCATGGGGCTGTGAGCCAAGAAATGCGGGCAGCCTCTAGAAGCTGGAAAAGGTAAGGAAATGAATCCTCCCCTAGAGCTTCTATAAAGAACACAGATACACAGACCCATTTTGGAGTTCTGACATCCAGAACTGAACAATAATCAATTGGTGTTTAAGTCATCAAGTTTGTGATAATTTGTTACAGCAGCAATAGGAAGCTAACACAATGACCCTGTGTTTTTTGGGGTTTTTTTGTTTGTTTTTGAGTTGGAGTCTCACTCTGTCTCCCAGACTGGAGTGCAGTGGCACCCTCCCGGCCACCGCAGCCTCGACCTGCTGGGCTCCGGCGATCCTTCCGCCTCAGCCTTCCAAGTAGCCGGAACTACAGGCGTGTGCTACCACTCCCGGCTAATTTTTTGATTTATTGTAGAGATGAGGTCTCGCCAAGTTGCCCAGGCGGGTCTCGAACCCGCGGGCTCAGGCAATTCACTCACCTCGGCCTCCGAAAGCACGGGATTACAGGCTGAGCCACCGAGCCTGGCTGACCCTGTGTTTTTGAATGCTTGATGTTTCTGAAGTTCAAATTGCTCCACTGGCGCCCTGTGTCTTGCAGACAGAACCACAGAAAAAACCTCTTGCTTTTTTTTTCGGTTTTTTTTTGGGGGGGGGTGGTTAGAGTCTCACTCCATCACCCTGGCTGGCAGTGGCATGCATGCTCACAGCTACCCCAACATCGACCTGCTGGGCTCAGATGATCCTTCCAAGTAGCCGGAACTACAGGCGCACGCTACCATGCCTGGCTAATTTTTGATTTATTGTAGAAATGAGTTCTCGCCAAGTTACCCAGGCTGGTCTTGAACTCGTGGGCTCAGGCAATCCTCTCACCTTGGACTCCCAAAGTGCTGGGATTACAGGCTTGAGCCACCACGCCCAGCCCCTCTTACTTTTTTTAATGATAATATATTCCAGCTTTATCTTGTATATTTTCTGGAATGAGAGCCCCCCCTCCCCCCCCCACACACAGAGTCTTGTTTCCTTTTATAGATAAATGCTATTCAGAGCCCAGAGTTTAAGTGATAGAATGTTCATTACTACTGAGCTGGTCCTTTTTCTCTAGACTTTTTTAGTGCACAAAGTTAAAACATGATTTCATACTGGTATTTCAAATTCAACTTTACAATGACTGGATTGTTAGTTTTTTGACAATATATCTCTTTTTTTATACTGAAATTTTTAGTTTTTAACAAACTTGCCTAATTTCTTAGTCAAATGCTATGTATATGTGAGTAAGTTATATACACATATCTCCACACGCTTTTGTTTTTGCTGGGTCAGAATTTACATATATGAAAATATGTAATATTGAAAGTTTGCCATTTTGTTTTCTATATGAGGTCTTTCCCACTAGCAATTTATGGCAGTGCCTGTTCCTTGTAGATTCAACAACAGAGTATGGGATCAAACTTTAGAATTTTAAGGTTGGTATCTCAATGTATTTTTAATTTACATTTCTTTAATTCTCAGTGAGTTTGAGCATCTTTCCATATGCTTTACAGCAATATGCATTCTGCTTTTGTGGACTCTCTGTCCATGTTTCTACCCAGTTTTTCCATATGGCTGATGGCCTTTTTCTTCTTCGTTTTTAGGGCTTTATACATATTAGGGATATGAACCTTTTACCTGTGATATAAATTTTAAACAATTTTTTTCTAGTTTGACATTTGTCTTTTTTTCTTATATTGTTTATGCCATGTAATCAGTTTTTTCACATTTTAGGAATTTTTATGAAGTCAAATGTATCTATTTCTCTTATTGCTTCCAGATTTGAGGATATAGTTAGCAAAGCTTTTAATCACTCCCTAGTTATCAAGGAATATAGCCATATTTCCTTCTAGTTTTTGTGTGGTTCCATTATTATTTATTTATTTATTTATATTTTAACAATTAAATACATCCTTGGTATATAATATGAGCAGATCTTCTTTCATATTTCCATATTGCTATTCACTTAACCCAACAACACTTATAAATGTCTATCTTTCCCCATGGATTTGAAATGTTTTTTTATCACATTTAAGTTTTCATATGTAATGAGTCTATTTCTGCTTTTCTATTCTGTTCCTTCTGTTCCATTGGTCTGTTCATCCAGTTTTGTTCCATACCACACTGTTTTTATTATAGGGGGTCTGGTAGTGTGTTTAATATATTAACCTTCTTTTGTAGGATTTCTTCTTGTTATTGCTTATTTGTCCTTTCAAATAAACTTTACACTCAATTTGGCTATGTCCTGAAAAAAAAATAAAAACTTGACATTGGTTTTTGTTTGATCACGTTAAATTTAAAAATTGATTTCTTGGCCGGGCTCGGTGGCTCAGCCTATAATCCCAGCATTTTGCGAGGCAGAGGCGAGTGGATTGCCTGAGCCTGCGGGTTCGAGACCAGCCCAGGCAACCTGGTGAGCCCTTGTCTTTACAATAAATTAAAAAAAATTAGCTGGGCATGGTAGCACATGCCTGTACTTGGAAGGCTGGGGCAGAAAGATCACTGGAACCCAGTAGGTCGATTCTGGGGTAGCCGTGAGTGTGCCACTGCACTCCAGCCTGGGCGATGGAGTGAGACTCCAACTCCAAAAAATAAAAAAGTAAAAAATAAAAATAAAAATTGATTTTTTAACATCCAGAAAATGGTGTGTGTTTTCATTTGTTCCAATCGATTTCTATATCTTTCAGGTTATCCTCGTAGTTTTTTAATATTTAAGTCTGCGCCTAGGTAAGTTATTCATTGTTTGTTTATTGCTTTTCCAAAAGAAGTGTTCTCTTTTACTGTGTCTTTTAATTATCTTTTGTATTTAATATGTGCAGGTCATTAATTTTTATATGCTGATTTGTTCATTACTAAATTCTCATGGTTCACAGTAGTTTTAAATTGATTCTTTTGGTTTTCTGAATTATTTTGATTTTAAAGATGTGGGGTATAATTTAGGATTAGGTATACAAGAGGTCATTGTACAGGTAAAGTTTGGGTCCCCCTTTGGTCTCCACTTCACCTGGTTTGAGATTGGGTAGCCTTATTGAAGAAGTATGCAGCTCCACCCCCCCCCACCCCGCCCTCCCCGCCTGCAGTTTCCCACTACTGCCGATCCCTTTCTTATAGTATTATGATAATTGTTCAGGGCCTGCTTATGAGTGAGAACTATGGTACTCAGTTCTTTGTTTCTGTGACAGATCACTGAGTGTTATAGACTCCAAGTTGCTACAAAGTTCATAATTTTGTCCTTCTTTATGACTGTGTAATATTCCATCATGAATATATATACATACCACATTTTTTTAATCCAGTCCACTTTCAATGTAATTGGTAAAATTGTGTTCTTTTTATCCAATTCTTAACCTCTGGTTTTGTTATTATCTGTTTATATTGGTTAATTACTGAAACAGTTATAAAATAGCAGAGATGGTAGCTATGTGTGTTGTTTCTAAGTTTAGAAAGAAGGCTTCTAGTGTTTCTTAATTTTCTTATAAAAGATGCTGACTTTTAGGTTGAGACGTGTGTGTGTGTGTGTGTGTGTGTGTGTGTACTTATAAAATAATCACACTTAAAACTGTTAGTCCTTATCTCATGGAGCAATTTTTACATAGATAAGTGATGAATTTGAGAGACAGCAAATGGAAGATGAACATATCATTTTTTTCTCCTTAGCTGTATGATGGGTTCTGTTAATAGATTTCCAAATGTTAAACCATCTTTGCATTTCTGGATGCAAACACTAAGGAAACCATTTTTTATATGTTTATGCTGGCACATTCTGTTTGCTAATGCTTTATGTGATATTCCTTTTTTCTTCTTAGGGATAGAATCTCATCATGTTACTCAGGCAGGAGTGCTGTGACTATTCACAGACACAACCATAGGGTACTACAGCCTAAATTCCTGGCTTCAGGTGATCCTTCCACCTTAACCTCTCAAGTAGCTGGGATTTCAGGTGTGTGCCACCATGCCTGGCACTATTTGATATTCTTAAGTGAGATTGATCTGCTGTCTTTTTTTGGTGCAGTTTTTATGAGTTTTTGGCATCAATGGCACATTCTTCATAGAAAAGAACTGGAGAGTTTTCTTTGCTTTTTTGTGCTGTGAAATAGTTTCAGAAGCAGTTGGGATTCTTGATTTTTGCAAATATTGTAGAATTCCTGTGTAAAAATATTCAGGGCTGGAGTTTTTATTGTAGGAGAGTTTTTCAGCTTTCATTATTTTTCCTAAGATAAATGGTTAGTTTAAACTTTCTGTTTTTATAGGGATTATTTTTGGTAAGTTGTGTCTTTTCTATGATATCCATTTTATCTAATTTTTCTTATTTACTTCTACAGAGTTGTACAAAGTAGTCCCTTATGACTTTAACGTTTTCTTTCTTCTATTTTTCTCCTTTTTTTTGAAAGCAGGATTTATTGAGAGAACAGAAAAGCTTCCACAGTGGGAGGGAACCCAAAGGGGTTGCCCCCTTCTATTTCTTTATGATAATCATTTCCTTGTTGTGGGCATCTAGCCTAAAGAATAATTTAAAAATCAGAAGAAGAATTGACTAATAATGACTCACATTATGATAAAATTATTATAACAAAACAACCAAAACAAAGATGGGTAGTGGAAAAGACATAGAAATCTACCAGCAGGGGTATAACAAAATATATTATGGTATACACATATGAGAGAGTATTCTGCATATTACAGAATATTTATATAGAATTTCTAAAGTCATAGGAAAGATATTTTGAATCAATGTCAAATTTAAAAGAATATAAAATCATCCACGGAACATGATCTTAGTAACAAAATGTTTAGAAAAGAGACTGGGAGAAATATATCCGATTATTAAAAGTAGGTATACATATATAATACCTTTGGAATCCAAGTGTTCTTTCTGGAGACAGGGAGGGTCATTATGCCACGGACTGACTATTTAGAATGGGGAGGGTTTTGTGCAGGTTACTTTCCTTAGAAATAATTCAAACTGATTGAGAAAGCAGAGAAGAATATTACACATCTTAAAACACTGTAGCTGAGGCATAATGACACCTCTAGGCATTCCCAAAGAGCCTTGTTTAGTGAAAAGAATTCTTCCCTTCCCCCTTCTGCTTTTCCTTCCCTTTCTCCATCCTTTCCTTCTCATCTTTCTTTCTAGAGAATTTCCCTGCAATCAGAATGAGAAAGTCCCCAAAGATCAAAAAGCCAAAATAATGTACTAATTCATTCGACAGACATTCGACAGACATTTATGAAATCTCCAGTATTATCCCATTACGGGGGAAACAGAGCTAAAGCCCCTGCCTTCAGGGAGAGTATGGGCTTGCAGGGAGCATAGCCTCTACAGAGATGCGTTGACTGCAGTGTGATGAGTGCCCTGGAGCAGTGTGTTTCCTGGGCCAGAGGCATAAGCATCCCTTGCGAACTTGGTGCACATTCTTGGCTCCACTTCAGAGCTACTGAATTAGAAATTCTGAGGGTGGGTTCAGCAAACTGTGTCTTGATAAGCTTCCAGGTGCTTCTGAGAACCACTGCTGTAGAAGAGAGGTTAGCAAATTTTTCAGAAGAGAGCCAGAAACATATTTGAGACTTTGTGGACCATACGGTTTCTGCCACAACTACTTAACTCTACAATTTCAGCGAAAAGCCACCATACACTATATAAACGAAAAGGTGTAGGTGTATTCCCATAAAACATTGTTTACAGACACTGACATTTGAATGCCAAATACTTATTATGTGTCATAAAATATTATTTTACCTTTGATTTTTTTCCCAACCATTACAAAATATAAAAACCATCCTTAGCTCTCAGAACCAACAAAAATAGGTAGCAGGTCAGATAGGCCCATAGGCTAGAGTTTGCAGCTCCTTCGCTGGACAATTCTGATCTTTAAGACAAGTCTTCCTATGTTAAGCTGAGATCGCCGTGAAATTTACTCTCATCAACCTTCTGGGGCTACACAGGGCGCCTGCTCTGTTTTTCACGTGACTGGCTTCCTTTAAAAGTCCTTAAGCTTTTTGAGGGACCCAATTATGTTTTTTAGGTGGTCTTTTCTTTGAGATAAACACTCCCACCTTCTCCATTTTCCTTGAGGTGCATGTTCTCACAGGACAGCTTCCTTTCAACTCCAATCACTCCTCTCAGTCACTCCAAGTAATAATTGTGCCTCTCCAAGCTCAGAGAACAGACTGACAGATGAAGCAGGGCAGAGTCTCACCTCCCTTGTTCTAGACACTACACCTTCACTGATGCTGCCAGACAAGTATCAGCTCTCTTAAGGGACCACATCACACATCACCTAGAATCGCTAAACTTTCTCACATGTATCACTGCTTATAAATTGACCATGCGCATGAGTATCAACACTTTCTACCTCAGTTATCCCGGTGCAGCATATATAGGAGGCTGGTTGCTTTCAACATGCCTCAAAGCCTGCACATTTCCATGTGGTGAGGCAAGGCACACTCCCGTCCTCTGTTTAGACTTCTCAGTTGTACACAGTTGGCCACTCCTGCTTCTTGAAATTCCCATTTCCAGTCTGGCCTTTTTTCTATCTCATTTGTTTTCCTTGTCTAGCTCCCTCATCAGCTCCTCCTCTTTTCTCTGCAAATGTTCTTGTGCCTTAGGGTTTGGTGCTGGGCCCTGTTGTCTCCTCTGCTTGATGGACCCATTTGCCCTCCATTGTTTTGTTAAAATTAAATTAAATTTAATTTTAAAGATGTGGGATACAATTCAGGGTTAGGTACACAAATGTTCATTATGCAGGCACCCTTGTTAATGAGGTGTGCCCTTCCCTCCCCTGGCAGCTTCCCTAAATTGCCAATCCCACCACCCTCCCCTGGCAGTTTTCCACCACTGCCAATCCCTTTCTTATAGTATTATGCTAATTGTTCAAGGTCCGCTTATGAGTGAGAACAAATTGTACTCTGTTCTTTGTCTCTGTGATAGATCACTGAGTATGATAGACTCTAAATCCATTCAAGTTGCTGCAAAATTCATAATTTTGTCCTTCATTATGGCTGTGTAATATTTCATCATGTACATATACCACATTTTTTAAATCCAGTCCAGCTTCGATGGGCAGCATGATTGGTTCCATGTTTTTGTTATTGTGAATAGATCTGCAACAAACATGCGTGTGCAGGTATCTTTTTTGTAGAATGATTTGAGTTCCTCTGGGGGAATTGCTGGGCCATATGGAAGGTCAATTTCTAGTTCTTTCAGAAGTCGCCACACTGTCTTCCAAAGAGGTTGTACTGGTTTGCTTTCCCACTAGCAGTGTTGAGGTGTTCCTTGTGCCCTACATTGTTATACCCAGGACAGGATGTCCACATTCTGATGATTTTCTCATCTGATGTTACTTTTTAGCCTAGACTTCTCTGAGCTCCAGCCTCAATGATCCAACGGCATGTTTTTGTTTTTACTTGGCTCTCACGGACACCTCAAACTTAGCCTGTTAAAAACAGAGTGATTGGTTTAACTCCCCTTCACTTCACCTCGCTCTGCTTTGCCCCCTCCCCCGCTAAGTCTTTTCCCCACCAGTAAATGGCACCTCCACATGTACAGTGACATGTTGCCGGCTCAGCCAGGAGTATGAAAGTCATATTTGAAACTTCTCACCACCCCTTCCTCACACCACATTCAATCCAGCAAAAAACTCTTCTAGTTCTATCTCTAAAATATATCTTGGATTTGCACACTCTTCTCCATTTCCAGTCCAAGTCAATATCATCTCTCACTGACACCTTTGCTGTAGCTTCCTAACAGGTTTCCCTTGCATCTTTCTATTCTCCATGCAGCAATAACAACGATTATGCCACTTGCTTGCTTAAAACCTTTCATAGATTCCTCCTTGCTTCTAGAATAATTGCAGATGCCCTACTATGGCCTCCAGGAGGTGGCATGATCTGACTCTTGCCTGTCTTCCCTTTTCTTATTACTCTCCAAACATCTTGACCTTTTGTTTATTGCTTTTCAATTCCTAAGACACACGAATCTATTTCCTATGTCAAAGACTTGTTGATTTTGTTATTTCCTGTACTTGGGTCGCTCTTTCTTCCAGTTTTGTGCATGCTTAGCAACTACTCATCTTTTAAAACTCAGCCTAAATGTATTCACCTTCTCAAGGAGTCCTTCTCTAAGCATCCCCAGTCTAAAGAAATCCCTCTTCCATTATTCTCTGGTTGTTTTTGGTTTTCATGGCACAGATCACATCTTGTATTTATTATTTTTTTGTCTGGGCATTTTTTGAAACTCTTTCCCTTACTAAAGTGTTAGTTCTATGAGATCAGATGTGAGGTTTATCATAATTGACATTGTACTCCAGAGACTAATGCCCTACCTAAAACAAAATTAGTTCCTATAACCATTTTATACAAAAGTAAATTAGTATTCACTGGTTTACCACGGTGGGAATTCCTTCAGGTCAGAAATTTAGGCTTGTTCCTCTTTGTGTCTATAATACCTAGAAAATACAAGTGTTCAGTAACTATTAAGCGAAAGGTGAACCAATAAATGGAAGAATATAATAACTAACAGCATCTACACATGAATGCGTGAACAAGGAAGTGAATAGATGAAGGCAAATAGCATATTTTATTTCCTTCACTTAGTTTATCTAAATTGGGCTCAATTGTGCTCTGAAAACTTGGCAGTTTAAACAGCGGAACTGCTGAACTCCTCTCTGCTCCATAGAACAAAAGCAGACAGAAGAGAGTTTGGAATGTTTGATCCCCAAGTGTAGAAAACCCAAATATGGCTTCTCTCTGACCCTCGGCCTTGTTTTGAATCTTTCTCTCTTAGAGTCAGCATTTCTGAGAGCAGTGCTTATGGGTGGAGATGTGCATCAGGGAGCTTGGCAAGCAATGATATCCACTCTTTTTAAGCTTAAGGTAAGCCTTTGTGGACGCTTCACCCCAGCGCCTTCACAGGACTGTTAAGTGGGTGGGTCTCTGAACACAGTAAACCAGTACTGATGTTTTGTTGAAACCAAAGTTCAAATACTTACCTGCAATCTCCACACCTTGCCCTATTCTGTCTCACGTTTGTCTGTTGTATGTGGAGATGTATGCTCTCTGCTTTTATATCATGCTGCTGATGACCAGCAGTTATAGTTTTTTTGACCACGTATGTTGTACCAGGTATTTTACATATGTTATATATTAAAAGCAAGCAAAAAAACCAATATGAAACAACCCCTCCCCCCTCTATATCTTGCAGTGTATTGGAGACTCTTCCTCCCTGTTTTCAGAGCCTTCCTGCCACTCCTTCAGACTTCCCCGTCCTTGGCTATAGCTTCTCAAGGTCTCCGCTTGGATAGATGAAAGGATTCTAATCATAAGCAACAAAGAAGCAGAAAGTGGAGGCAGAAATGAGAGCGCTCTGGATAAAGAAGTTATTTGGAGAAGTGGAGAAGAGAAGAAAAGGGCGAAGTCATTAAGCACAACTTCGCTGTAGTTAAAATGAGATCTTTGAGTTGATCTGGACTGTGTGTTTACTCTATTTTTCTTTTTAGGGTAGGTAGCATTGCTTGTATTTTCAGATGAGAAAAACAAGGCTAGGGCAGTGTCCAGTGACAAAGAAGGAGGGCAGAGGCTCTGGGTCAGGCCACAATTTCTCAAAGTGGAATTCTTTCCTTCTTACCACATCACCTCCTTTTCTCAAAGAGGAGTAAAGATATAAATATATTAGAATCCTTCTGGAAGGCCAGTCCTAAAGCCTGCGGTTGAGGAACAAGGAAGGGATTTCTGTGAGCAGAAAAAAGAATTGTCAGCAAGACGTGCACCACAGTTCACAAAGATTTTAGACAACATTGCCTAGATTTATGACTCCATTCAGAACATTTTACTGAGCATCTTCTATGAGCTAGGTACTCTTCTAAATCTGAAAAAATTAAATTGCTGCCATCATGGAGCACAAATTCACATGTTTCTGGTAGATAGTAAATAATTGAATCAATATAATTGAAGAAAATAAATTAAAGTCAGAGATGAAACGTGACTGGAAAGAGGGATATAGGGTAGACTGCGGTATAATTATTGGTCAAAAGACCAAACAGCATTCAATTTTAAAAATTTGTGCTAAAATACACATAACATAAAAACTACCATCTTAGTAATTTTTTAGAATATAGTTAAATAGTGCCAAATACACTCAAATTGTCATGCAACCAATCTCCTGAACTCTTTTCACCTTGCAAAACTGAAACTCTGTACCCGTTAAACAGTAACTCCTCATTTTCCTTTCCCTCAAGCTCCTGACAACTCCCATTCTTCCTTCTGTTTCCATGGATTTGACTGCTCTAGGTACCTCAAATAACCAGAATCATATAATATTTGTCCTTTCAACTTATTTCATTTAGCATAATGTTCAAGGTATTTCTAAGTCGAAGCATGTATTAGAATTGCCTTTTTTGAGCCCGTGGGTTCGAGACCCGCCTGGGCAACTTGGCGAGACCTCACCTCTACAATAAATCAAAAACTAGCCGGGCGTGGTAGCGCGCGCCGAAGTTCCGGCTACTTGGAAGGCCGAGGCGGAAGGATCGCCGGAGCCCAGCAGGTCGAGGCTGCGGTGGCCGGGAGAGGCCACTGCATTCCAGTCTGGGCGACAGAGTGAGACTCCAACTAAAAAAAAAAAAAAGAATTGCCTTTTTTTTAAAGGCTGAATAATTTTTCATTGTATGTAAATGCCACATTTTATTTATCTATTCACCATCAATGGACATTTGGGTTATTTCCATCTTTTGGATATAATGAAAAATGCTGCTATGAACGTGGATATACAAACATCTCTTTGAGATCCTGCTGCCAATTATTTTGTATACATCTCTATGAGTGAAATGGCTGTTATAGTTTTAATTTTTGGAGGAAACACAATATTGTTTTCTATGGTAGTTGCACCACTTTACATTTATACCAACAATGCACAAGTGTTCCAATTTCTCCACATCCTCACAATCACTTGTTATTTTCCGTTTTTTTTCCAAAGCAGCCATCCCAATGAGTGTGAGGTGATACCAAAACCATATTTTAAATTATTTTTGATCTTGAAACTAGAGCATTACAAAAGCCTTCCACCTATAAAAGACTTCATCAATCTTCAATTAAATTTATCATGAGCAAAATCAGTAGTTTATGGACAGGTTTCATCCCAGGTCTGAATAGCTGAGAGTTTTGTTCTTGAGGAAAGCCTTGATTTTGTCCAAAGCTGCTGTATAGTTGGTTGCTCAGCACCTGAGCTGTCTTTTTCCTAGGAGGCACCATTTTTTCTTGAAGCCATGAGATGAAGAGACAGAGAAATACTAGAAGTAAACTCCTCAAATCTGATAAAGGTCATCTACTAGCAGAGACCCCCCCAAACCCAAATTTACTTTAAAAATACTGTGTATTTATTCTTACATGCTTAAACTTCAGTCACCTTCAAAGTACTCTCCATTTGAGGCAGTATACCTATCAAGATGCTTTTTCCGCTGCTCAAAACAGTTTTTGAACTTTGATGCCTTTTAGTGTTTCTACTGTTTTTTAGTTGTACCTCTTCCACAGCAGCAAAATGTTTCCCTTTGCAAATTTTTTCATCCAGGGAAACAAAAAAAGTTGCTCTGGTGAGATCAGGTGACTAGGAAGGGTGGAGCACTGGGAATCATGTCGTTTTTTGGTCAACAACTGATGAACACTTAGTGCAGTGTAGACAGGTGCGCTCATTGATCACCCATCATGAAATGGGCAAGTGCATTGAAAGAATCTCCTCCCCCAAAATTAACTGAAGCTGAATGCAGCCTCTCACAACAATGCTAGCTGGTACCCTGATGTCAAAGGGTTTCTAGAACACTTACCTAGTGGGGAAAGCCTGTACTACAAGAGGCACACACTCCTTTTTGGGGGGTCCCCCTTTTTATGAATAAACTATGACTAACATCATATTTAATAGGAGCTATTACATGTTTTTCCTCTAAGTTTGGGAATAAGTCAAGGATGCCCACTCTACCTTTTATTCACAATTGTCCTGGAAGTCCTATCCATTGCAATACTGTAAGAAAAAACAAAGAACTCTCAGAACTAAAAAATAAGGCAACAGCAAACTCAATATAAAATGGACAGCAGGTTTAAAAGGACACTTCACAAAAGAAGAGAAGACATTTTATGAAAAAGCACACAACAAAGTGTTCAATATGATTAGTCATCAGAAAACTGCAAATTGAAAACAATGAGATACCATTATGAACACTCCAGACTGGCTAAAATGAGAAAGACTGACAATAACAAATGTTGATAAGGATGAGGAGAAACTAGAATTCTCATATACTGCTGGTGGGAATGTAAAATTATATAACTATCTTGGAAAACAGCAGGGTTTTGGTTTTTGCTTGTTTTTGTTTTTGTTTTATAGTCAAGTCTCACTCTTTTACCCAGGCTGGAGTACAGTGCCATGCTTATGGCCACTGCAGCCTCTGGGTTCAGGCAATCCTTCCTCCTCAACCTTCCAAGTAGCTGGAAATATAGGCACATACCATGACACCCGACTAGTTTTTTGATTTATTGTAGAGATGAGTTCTTGCCATGTTGTCCAGGCTGATCTCAGACCCCTGGGTTCAGGCAGGCCTCTTATCTCCACCTCCCAAAGTGCTAGGATTGTAAGTGTGAGCCACTGTGCCCAGTCAGAAAACAGCAGTTTTTAGAGAAGTTGAACATATACCATACCATCCACTCCAAGGTATTTGCCCAAGAGAAATAAAAACATGCCCACAAAAATATTTGTACTCAAATATTCCCACCAGCTTTGTTTGGAATAGCTGAAAATTAAAAACATCACATATGTCAATAAGTAAGCAAATGAGAAGCAAACTGGTATATCCCTACAATAAAATACTTCACAACAATAAAAAGGAACATCCTATTGATAAACACAACAACTTGAATGATCTCAATAATTCTGCAGAGTAAAAAAGGTCAGACAGATAAAGAGAGCTCATAGTATATGATTCCATTTCTATAAAATTTTAAGAAGTGTGCATTAATTTATGGTGACAAAAAGTCAATCAGTGGTTTTCTGGAGTCGTAGGTGAAGTATGGAATGGATTGCCAAGGGATAAAAGAAAATGTTGGGAGAGGGATGATAGAAGTGTTCTACATATTGATTGTGATAGGTGTAAAGCCAAAGTCATTGACCACTCAAACAAATTTAGGTTATTGCGCCTGAGTTCTACTCAATAGAAAGTAGATTAAAGTGAAATAGAAAGGTAGGGATGAAGATGGGGTAGCTGGGTGGGTGCAGATGGGGAGGTGCCCCCACTGGACCATGGTGAGAGCCTGAGAGACCAGAGGAGGGTTAAATCTACCACTCGGGTTTCATTTTTGGACCTGGTTAGCTTGGGATCAAGAAACTTAGGCGCCTTTAGAGGGGCCACCCTGTCCTGGATCTGCAAGTAGCCAGCAGCAGAAAACAGAGGCTATCACCTCTGGGAATGGGAAGGAATCTTGGACTGGGAGAAAAGAGATAAGCGTTCTTTCTGAGCTTTTTGTGTGACATTGAGTAATGGTCCTCCCCTCTCTGTGGCTCAAAATTCAAATCTCCAAAATAAAGAAGTTGACTTGGAACTCAAAATGATAGAAAAGTTCTTTACAATGCTGACATTTGGGGAAAAAATAATCTTCACCTTTCTTTTTTAATACAGTCACTTTTTCTTCTCTTTTTTAGGCATATGTTTTTCCAAGATGATGAGGGAGGTCAAAGTCTTTAACATGAAGCCTATCATGCTTTAGAACCCGGTCCAAACTCTCTTCTGCATATCTTTGCCCTCGCGTTGTACATAGTTTGTACTTTGCGCTCCAAACACCCAGGACTTTGTTCCATTTTCCAAACATGCCAGGCTCTTTCAGAGCCTTTCCTTGCCTTCTCTGCCTGAAAATCTCCAATTAATTCTTTCTTTTAAGTCCTGACTCAAACACACACTCCCTCTGAGTCTTCTCCTGACTCACTTGGGCACAATGGGTTGCTTCCTTCTCTGTGACTCCCTCCGTGCCCCTTTAGGAATTTTGCTCCATATTCAACTCATTGTATTATAATGATTTATGCTTTGGTGATTCTCTCTTACACAGATTATGAATGTGGTCATTTTGATTGTTTAGCTATTTATCCAGCCTGCATCTACATGCAGAGATTACACACAATAAAATAGTAAAATAAAAACAAAAAGTAAAACATTGGAATCAGGGAACATATACATAATCATGGCAGCAATGAAGCAGAGGAAAGTGGGTCATGTGTGTTTACTCATAAGGTCCTACTCAGTTGCTAAAGCTGAGCCTCTTGGAGGCCAAAGCAGAAACAAAAACTAGGAGGGGCCGGGCTCGGTGGCTCAGCCTGTAATCCCAGCACTTTGGGAGGCCCAGGCAAGTGGATTGCCTGAGCCTGCAGGTTCGAGACCAGCCTGGGCAACTTGGCGGGACCTTGTCTCTACAATAAATAAAAAAAAATTAGCCGGGTGAGGTAGTACGCACCTGTAGATCTGGCTACTTGGAAGCCTGAGGTGGAAGGATTGCCGGAGCCCAGCAGATCGATGCTGGGGTGGCCGTGAGTGTGCCACTGCACTCCAGCCTGGGCGACAGAGTGAGACTCCAACTTAAGAAAAAAACAAACAAACAAAACAACTAGGAGATACATGTTCCTCCCTGTCCCTAAAGGAAAAACTGAAGCTCTCCCCAAAGCTTTTTCTAGTTCTCTGTTTTAAAATAAATGTGCCCTATGTGACTTCACAGTGTGGACACTAAAAAAAGTTGTGGTCCCAGTCCTCAATGGCATCCCTGAGCAAAGGTAGGAGCTGATCTCAGAAGGCCATTGGGTCCCTCCATGAAAGCTGGAGGCAGGACACCAAAGAGACCCAGTCCAGACATTCTGGGAATTATGGTGTGATGCTGGGGAATGTCATTGCAATAGATTGCCACACATGTGAACTGTTTGGTTATTGGAGCAATCTGCTGACAGTTATAGTTGTCCCTGTTCTCCCACTGAGGCTGGAGAAGTTGAGTGATGTATGCATGATCTTGTAAATGGCCAGAGATAGCCATTCAGTAGACATTTTTTGAGAGCTTACTACACAGCAGGCACTTTCTTGCACTGGGAATACAAGAGTGAACAAAAGAAATTCCTTACCCTCATGGTTCTTTCATTCATTTTTATTATTTTATTTTAGATGAGCAACCATACTAATAATTACTATGAATCATTTTAACAAGTGATGCATATGATGAAGGACAGCAGTGGAAGGTAACAAAGGAGGTGCCCTGTTTGACACCAGGTCATGCAGGAGGTCTCTGCCTCTCTGACAGAAACCAGAGGGCAGTAAGGTAGTGAGCCATGGGGATCTGAGAAAAGTTGTTCTGGGTAGAGAAAAGAGAAATGGCAAGTCTCTGAGGTGGAGATATGCATGGAGTTGTCAAAGATGCAGCAAGGAGGCCACCGTTAGGGGAGCAGACGGATGAGAGGGAGCATGGAGGGAGATACAGCCAGAGGGACAGCGTGGGTCAGCACACACAAGGCCCTGTGGGCCATGACAAGGAATTTGGATTTTACTAAAGATGACATGGACTAACACTGGGGAATTAAGAACAGAAAATGGATACGATGTGACTTACGAAGCGTGCATATTATTTCCTGGGGCTGCCAAACGTGGTGGCTTAAAGCCACAGAAATTTATTCTCTCACAGTTCTGGAGGCCAGAAGTCTGAAATGTGGGTGTTGGCAGGGCCATGCCCCCTCCAGAAGCTTTAGGAGAGAATTTTTCCATTTGCTTTTGCAACTCTGGGGGACTCCAGGAATTGTTTGGCTTCTAGTTTCATAACTCCAATCTCTGTCTCCAACTTTACATCAACTTCTCCTCTGCGTGTTTGTTTCCTCTTTTCTTTCTTTTCTAAAGACACCTGTCCTTGAATTTAGGGCCCACCCAGATAATCTGATATGATCTCATCTCAAGGTCTTTAAAGTAATTACATCCACAAAGATCCTTTTCCCAAATAAGGTCACATTCACTGGTCTAGGTATTAAGATGTGGACATATCTTTTTTGAAGCAACCATTCAACCCTCTACACAGAAGAATCCCATTCTCTGCTATGCGGTGAGGGATCTATAGGAGGATAAGGGTTGGGGAGAGAGACTAGTTGGGAGGCTCATGCAATCATCCAGGTGAGGGATGCTATGGTTTGAGCCAGGGAGGGGAAGAAGAAGGGAGAGAAGTGGATGCACATATTTCAGACATTGAGCGAAGATTGAATGAGACTTGGAAAAGGAGAGGTGACAAGGATTGCTCCAGAGATGGAAGGCAATTAACAGAGATGAGTATCACTGTGGAAGAAACATGCTTGAAGGAGTGGGGGGCAGTCAAGGATTTCGTTTTGGATACATATACCTATTTTTTTCCTATTAGACATCAAAGTGATGATGTTAAATAAATAGTTGGCCACATCAGTCTGGAGTTCAGGTTGGTGCTTCAGACATAGATTGACTGGTAAGTCATTGGCAGGACAGCGATCTTGTTGAAACCACTTAGGGAGTGAGACTAGAAGGAAAAAAGGTCAGAGCATAGGGTCATCTTGGGATCTCCAGCGCTGAGCAACTAAGAGGAAGAATGAGAGAGCAGCAAAAGAGGGAGGATCAGCCAGTGGTTGAAGAACCAAGAGTTGGAATTTGGATGGAAATCTATCCAAATCCGAACTCATTTTCCAACATTATGTTAAAGGGAAGCACTGTTAGATTGTAGGTCTGTGTCTCTCCACTGGCTCTCAGAGGGCTTGGCACAGAGCAGGGCCCAGCCATGTGTCTACTTTGTGGTGAGAAAGATCCCACACATGGCATTTGGTAGACTGAAGCCTCTACAGCAGGGATACCCAATGGGACCAGTTGGAGCAGAGTGGACAGGGGGCAAGAAACAAGGGAGGACATTGACTTTGCTCCCGCAAGTTGACATTTCAGGAAGCCCTCAGCCACCCAGGGCAGTCTCACACCAAAGGGTGTAAAAAGAAAGCTAGTTAGAGGAGGTGGTTCTCTACTATGCAGAATAGGAGGAACTGAAAGATAGAAAGTATGGGGAAGAAAGGGGAGAAGGTGTGGTCCTCATGAAAGAAAAGGTAGGATTTAGGGGAGTGGAAGAGGACTGGAGCTGAGTAAGCCAACTCGGGTGATGTGGGACTGCTGGGCTTTAGCTCTGGTCAAGGTTCTATACCTTTTTGCACCTCAGTTTTCCCATCCATAAGTGGAATCGGACCCTTCTTTTCTCATAATTTTGAGATAAGCATCCAATGAGATAATGCAAGTGAAAGCACTGTGGCATGCAAGTAAAAAGCAAAATGACCAGGGAAGGTGTTAGTGTTGAAGGAGGAATCAACAACACCGGCTTAGAGAATGGTAATCCGCCATTACAAGAATGCTAGCTCTTACCGCATCCATCTAATTTTGTACAACAGACTTACATGGAGTTTCTGATCTGTGTCAAGCTCTGTGTTTGGTATAAGGAAGAATTAGACAAGCTCCTGACTCTCAAGGGTTCCTTTTTGAAGGTTGTTCGTGGGTGGGTGAAGCCAGCTTGGCTTATGCATTGAGAGTGTCTTACATTCTCCTGAATGTAAGTGCTTCCTATGTCAGTGGTTACACTTTTGTAGGCTCTAAGGATAGAGTTGTAAATAACAGAGTTATCCTAGGCTGTGGGAGGATGTCTTTAGAGCCAAAGGAACCTGAGTTCTGGAAGTGGCACCTTGGACATCACCTGGGCATTTTAAAATATGCAAAATCTTCCTGGGCTTCCTGTGCTATCTCCAGGTGACTCATATGCATATTAACATTGCAGAGGCGTCGATACTATTGATATTTGGATGGGATAATTCTTTGTTTTGGGGAAATGCCCTGTGCATTGCAGTGTATTTAGCACCATCCCTGGCCTCTACCCACTAGATGCCAGCAGCATCCCTTTTACAGTTGTGAAAACCAGTAATGTCTCCAGGCATCCTCTAAACATCACCTGGAAAGCAAAATCACTCCACCCTTGAGAACCACTGGATGCTTTAATTCTGATGAAGCCCTGCTTTCAGGGCTTCTCATTGTGGTCCCAGACTGACAGCCTCAGTATTACCTGGGAATTTATAAGGAATGCAGATTCTTAGGCTCCCTCCACTCCAGACCTGCAGAAGCAGAAGCTCTGGGGAGGTGCCGAGCGGCCTTGTTTTAACAAGCGCTCCAGGTGATTCTAATGAGTACTGAGGTGTGTTAGAGCAGCAGTCGTGTCTCCGGAGGCACATTACAGTCACCTGGGAAGCTTCGAAAGCTATATAATCTCCTCTCCCCACCACAAGCCAATTAAATCAGGTCTCTGGCAGTAAGTGACATAGGCGATTCAAATACACAGCTTGGGCCGAGAATCAATCAAGACAGTGCAAAAGGGATTCATCCAAGCTCACCGAGATGGCCAAGAAGAGACCAGAACTCAAGTCTCCCGACTCTCTGGTCCAGGGAGCCTTTCCTCACTTGGAAGATGACAAGGTGATAAACAGCCTCCCAAGCAGGCTCTGAGGAATTCCATACCCACTGGGCATGTTTAGATACATCTTTGATCAGGTGTCTTGGTGCGTGCAAAATGCTCTCATCCCTGAGATGTTTTGTAACACAAATTGCCTGGCGGGCTTTGCAGATAGGTTTGAAAGAATTCACCGTGTTCTTAGTTTCCTGGACACCAGCAAAGAATTCTGGGTCCAGATCTTCCTCTCTCTGTCCTCTGTTTCTACCCCCAACACCCTGAGGTCAGAGCATTGGCTGACTTCTTTTCACAGGGCTCTGTAGGTGATGTTGTCCTATCAGGAAACACCAGAGATGTCAACACTCATATAAAAGTGTTTGTCACAGGTGATAACCCACATAATCACTCAAGCATGACAGGACAAAAATAGGCAGAAGGCGCTTTCGAAATTCTTTAGGGGCAGATAGGCAGTAAGTGGGCTTCGCACTTTTTCCTCAGCATTCTCACACACTGTTAAGAACAAGCACAGAACATGGCTCCTGGTGAAGCGAGACATTGTCCATGAAGGGCTTTCATGTTGTCATGACCTGAATCCAGACAGCACATGGCTCATTCATGTGCATTATCTTAGTATCGTCAGGAGAGTTCTATGGAGAGGGATTTATCTCCACTTTGCAGCTCTGGAAACTGAGGCTCAGAAATATCTTACTTCTCCTATTCAACTGGCCAATTAACATTTATTGAGTGCTGACAGTTGAGGCTTTGAGCCAAGCACTGAGATATGCAATGGTATTGGCCAACCTTCATAGAGCCCATAGTCAAATGCAAAGGTCAATAGATAAATACTACGTGCCATGGGTCTGTGCCAGTTATTGACTTTTGACTCTCAGCCAAACCTATTCCATATTCTGTGATGACGGGGCTGGGAGTCTGAGCACTGCATTTCCCAGAATCTGTGGCTAGTTGGTTAGGTTCTGGTGTCAAGAGAGATCTTTTTATTCCGTCTCTTACAGCAGCAATGGAAAGCTCTGGCCCCCCAGGGTTTGTGACAATCTGAACACAGCCATGCCCCTACACAGCACTCTGAGCATAGCCGTCCAGGTATGAGAAGATTCTCCAAAGTCCCAGGGCTGCCTGTGAAATTGTCCCCTGCCCCACTAAAAGATCCAAGCACCGACTGTGTAGGGCCCTTGAGGAGGCCCCAGTCACAGACATGGTCAGAGCACTAGTCCCACACTCTCCTTCTCTGAACTTCTAAATCTTGGTAACCCCAAATTTTCCTTTTTGTTCCCCTAGCTCTAGTAATAACTCCCTGAAGTCATAAATTTCTGAGTATTCTCAGCACTAATTTTTAAAAACCTTTACAGCCATTTCACACTTATGGAACAAATCTCCTGTATTAAATCCCCTCATGTTAGAATAATCTATATGGCTTCTGAGTCCTCACTGGACTCTGACTGATTCAGGTCAGGTACACTTTTGGGAAAACATCTTGGGAAAGTGACAGAGCTGAGAAGTGGAGAATGAACTGGAGACAACCAGGTGAAGGGAGGAAGGAAAAGTGTGGCAGGAAGAAGGAAAAGCAAGTGCCATCCAGGCTTGGTGGCTCAGCCTATAATCCCGTGCCTTGGGAGGCTGAGGTGAGTAGATTGCTTGAGCCCGCGGGTTCGAGACCCACCTGGGCAACTTGGCAAGACCTCATCTCTACAATAAGTCAAAAAAAAAAATAGCCAGGCTTGGTAGTGTGCGCCTGTAGTTCCAGCTACCTGGAAGGCTGAGGCAGAAGAATTGCCGGAGCCCAGCAGGTCGAGGCTGCAGTGGCCGGGAGCGGCCACTGCACTCCAGTCTGGGCGACAGAGTGAAACTCCAACTCAAAAAAAAAAAAAAAAAGAAAATGGAAAGATCAGAAGTGAGAACCTAACAAATCACCTAAGAGAGCTGGAAAGAGAAGACCCCCAGAGCCCCAACTTTAGCAGAAGAATTCAAATCACAAAAATAAGAGCCCAAATACAGGACACAGAAGACAAAAATACCGTAGAAAACATCAACAAAACAAAAAGCTGTTTCTTTGAAAGAATTAACAAGATTGATGGGCCCCTAGCCAGAATGACCAAGAAAAAGAGCGAAAAAGCCAAAATAAACACAATCAGAAATACAAAAGATCAAATCACAACTGACCCCGAAGAAATTCAAAAGGTTATTAGAGATCACTATGTACATCTATATGGAAACAAACTTGATAACCTAAAAGAAATGGTGAACTTTCTGATATCACACAACCTCCCCACATTGAAACAAGAGGACATTGAGACACTAAATAGACCAATAACAACCCAAGAAATGGACTCTGTCATACTAAAACTACCTACCAAAAAAAGCCCCGGACTGGATGACTTTCCAGCAGAATTCTACAAAACATACAAGGAGGAGCTGATACCAATCCTACTGAAAGTATTCCAGGCAATTGAGAAAGTTGGAATTCTCCCCAAATCATTTTACAACGCTAATATCACACTGATACCCAAACCGGGTAAAGATCCAACAAACAAAGAGAACTACAGGCCAATATCCCTTATGAACATAGATGAAAAAATCCTCAACAAGATACTAGGAAATTGGATCCAAAAACGCATCTCAAAAGTCATCCATCATGACCAAGTAGGCTTCATCCCCAGGATGCAGGACTGCTTCAACATTTGCAAGACCATAAATGTCATTAAATACATCAACAGATGTAAAAACAAGAACCATATGATTATCTCATTAGATGCAGAAAAGGCTTTTGATAAAATCCAGCATCCCTTCTTGATAAAAACCCTCAAACACCTAGGTATAGAAGGAACATACCTCAAAATAATAAGTGCCATCTACAACAAACCCACAGCTAACACACTGCTAAATGGACAGAAACTGGAAACATTTCCCCTGAAAACTAGAACAAGACAAGTATGCCCACTCACCCTTTTTGTTCAATATTGTTTTGGAAGTCCTAACTCAGGCTATTAGACAAGAGAAGGAAATCAGGGGTATCCGAATAGGAAAAGAGGAAGTCAAGTCATCCCTCTTTGCTGATTATATAATCCTATACCTTGACAATCCAAGAGAATCTGAAAAAACCTGCTTTCACTGATAAAGGACTATGGCAAAGTCGCAGGGTACAAAATAAATGTGCAAAAGACAGTTGCATTCCTATACATCAACAATAAGCATGCAGAGACCCAAATAAAAAGCACAATCCCATTCACAATAGCCACAAAAAAAAAATGAAATGCCTCAGCATCTTCCTAATCAGAGAAGTGAACGACCTTTACAAAGAGAACTACAAATCAGTACTCAAAGAAATCCAAGAAGACACAAACAAATGGAAAAATATTCCATGCTCATGGATAGGAAGAATCAACAATGTTAAAATGTCAATCCTACCAAAGGCAATCTACAGATTCAACGCAATACCCATTAAGTTACCAACATCATTCTTCTCAGACCTGGAAATGACAATACAGAAATTCATATGAAAACATAAATGACCACAAATAGCCAAAACAATCCTACAGGAGGTATCATATTTCCAGACTTCAAACTTTATTATAAGGCTACAATAATCAAAACAGCCTGGTATTGTTACAAGAGCAGGCACATGGAACAATGGAACAGGATAGAGATACCTGAAGCAAAGCCTCAATTCCTCAATCAACTCATCCTTGACAAAGCCTCCAACAACAACCACTGGGGAGAGGAAAACCTATTTAGTAAATGGTGCTGGGAAAACTGACTGACCACGTGCAGAAGATTGAAACAGGACCCCTGCCTATCACCATACACAAAAATTAACTCTAAATGGATCAAAGACCTAAACGTAAAACCTCAAACTATAAGATTCTTAGAAAATGCAGGAGACGCCCTTATGGAAATTGGAACTGGCAACCAATTCCTATTCAGAACCCTAAAGGCCAATACCTTAAGAAATAAGATAGACAAGTGGGACCTCATCAAACTAATGAGCATCTGCAAAGCAAAAGAAATCATCAAGAGAGCAAGGAGACAGCCCACAGAATGGGAAAAATATTTGCCAACTGTATATCTGACAAAGGCTTAGTATCTACGATCTACAAGGAACTCAAATGCGCCGAAAGGAAAAAAAAAACAAACAGCCCCTTTAAAAAGTGGGCAAAAGACATGAATAGACACTTCTCAGAAGAAGCCATATGGACAACCAACAGACACATGAAAAAGTGCTCAGCCTCACTCATCATCAGAGAAATGCACATCAAAACCACATTGAGATACCACCTAACCCCAGTAAGAATGACCATCATTAATAAAACAAACAACAACAGATGCTGGTGAGGATGTGGAAAAAAAGGAACGCTTCTTCACTGCTAGTGGGAATGCAAACTAGTACAAACACTTTGTGGTGATTTCTGAAAGAACTAGAAATTGACCTTCCATGTGACCCAGCAATTCCCCTATTGGCAATATACCCTGAGGAATTCAAATCATTCTACAAAAAAGATACCTGCACACGTATGTTTGTTGCAGCCCTATTCA
>CAUYQG010129343.1:0-18577 GCA_963574415.1 Tarsius wallacei
AGTTCCAGCTACTTGGAAGGCTGAGGCGGAAGGATCGCCGGAGCCCAGCAGGTCGAGGCTGCGGTGGCCGGGAGCGGCCACTGCACTCCAGTCTGGGCGACAGAGTGAGACTCCAACTCAAAAAAAAAAAAAAAAAAACTAAACAACTGTATAAAATATTGTAGGAACATGGGGAAATAAAAGGATAGTTTTGTCTGCAGGAATCAGACAGCTTCATTTAGGGCGTGAATTCTAACACAGGTCATAAGAGATATCTAAACCTTACCAGATGAAAAGGAAATATATTACTGGCAGAAAGAAGAGTAGGTACAAAAGGCATAGAGTCATAAAAGCTTTGTTTTTCCTCCATCTGTGAGTTTTGGGAAAATAATACACCTTAGACAAAGATATCAGTACTGGGGATTCTTAGGATTAATAAGCAATCTTTAGTTGAGGGACTCTAATTCATCCAGGGCAAAGGATTTACAGGAATCTTCTCTTTTGCAAGAGAAGATTGTATGAAAAATGAGAACTACTAAAAAATAAGTAAATGTGTAATAAAGTTTAACTTTTGGAAAGTTTTTTTTTTTTTTCTTTTTTTCTCAGCAATTGAAAAGAATAGACAAGGTACTGTATACGGAAAATCTTAAAGAAAACGTTCCAAACAAGGGGTACTAGAAAAAATAAGTAGTCAAACTGGAATTTTTTGTTATCTTCTAGTGTGTAATTTGGTGGTCTCAATTCTCTTTTTCAGATCCCAAGTAAACATGCCCTTACCTGTTGAAACTGAAGACTGCTGAACGATGATGTTTGAATGATGCTGTTTTCCAATAGCAAAGAAGGGTGCTACATTAGGTTGTCAAATCTAATTTTGTTTGAGCTTTATCTTCCCTCTGCTGTTTTACAGTGGGAGAGTTAGATCATATAGCTGTCAACAAAAGATGATTTTCAGGAGAAAAGAATATTCCTTTTGAGTCTGATACGTAATAGGCATGCATATGTGAATTAGAATGGCAGTCTAGTGCAGTGGAAAAGTAATAGCAACTGGTGAAAGGGCACATGAAACAAAGTCCCTGAATGATCTTGAGCAAGTCACTTATATTTCTCACTAGGCACTTATAAGAATCAACTGAGATAAAGTAGGTGAAGGCATTGACTACATTTCAAATATTAAATTGTTTAACGTAAGTGTGCATTTTCAATGGTGATTGGTCACTATATGCTTCTAAATTACTGAGAATTCTATAAGCAAACATCTCATCTCAACATTTAGCATGTTATGTCCAACACATTTTGGAGACTAAAATGGCCAATGCCATTCCCTATAGCAAAGCTGAGAAGTCAAATGTCTCTAAAACACTGAAACTGTTTATTGAATTCATGATATAAAATTTATTAGCTTGTAATGGATATGGAGGATAAAGAAAATGCAATTTGCTGAGTCATTTTTCCTGAAAGTCATGAATGTTCTTTGCCCCACCCAAGGTCTTCTGCAACTGTGTTACTCTCATGTATTTATGGGCTAACAGTGTGCTCAGAACTACTGGTAAGTGCTGAGCATAAGACTCTAAGGATGACATAATGTTTTCTTCCCAAATATGGAAAATTTTTTTCTGGCAAATAGATCATGCTCTGCATTTGTTCGATTATTTTTAAGTACCTGTTGTATTCATTTTACTGTGCATGGAACACAGTATACACCATGAACCAGACATTCTTTTTGTATAAACTACTGCTAACCTAAATATAAGAGAGTGACAAATGGTTGCTAGAACTAAAAAGACTATATTAGCAGAGAGAGGACAGAAGTGTTGAGCACATAGCTTTGGGAGACTTCATGAAGGAAGAGGGGTTTGAACTGGGCCTTGCTGGATGGTAAGGTTTAAACAAATAGAAAGAATAAGGAAGAGAGAATTACATGGATATTCATTCCAGGAAGATTCATTTAGAATCACAGATCTGCATCTACCTTGCCTAGGGAGTTTTCTAGGTGCTGTGGTTATTAATTACCTATATAGGCTAAAACCTAAATGACAGATGAAGAAAGATTAAGTGAGCATATGGGATTACCAGGCAACTCACGCAGATGAGAATGCAGTTAGTAAAAAAGATCTGGGTTGCCATATGGGCCTGAGCATGGCTTTCTCTCTCCTTATGTTCCTATATCTCTACCTGCCCTCCGTGAAAATAGTAAGGAAGGAGGCCCCTTATGACATATGGTGAAGATAGGTGGGATGCAAGGACAAAAGTGAAATCAGAGTTTTGGGGTCATACTTTTGTTTTCCTCCTGGTATCTCAATACGAAAGTGGTTAACTCCTTTGAGAATCTACTGAAAGCTACAGACTCTCTGCCTAAGGGGGAAAAAAAGGCAATTTTGTACCCAGACCTTTTTGCATGCAGTTTTATGGGAAGTCATGATCCCCTAAGGGTCATATATACAGACCCGAAGAATCCAGTGACCCTTGATATGAAGGTCCACAATAGAGCCAAAAAAAATCCTGGCTAAGATTATTAACTTGCTTTATATATTAGTCATTGGGTTCCTCATGTTTGGAATTAGTTCCACTTTTGCTAAATGAGTTGGCAGAAATTCCAGCATATAGAATGCCTTTTCCCACTTACAAAGATTGTTAATTATTTCCTCAGGCCTCAAACACCAATGTAATTAATAATAGCTCAGATGAAAAATAAATTAGAAAAAATATATACCACTTGTTCTGTTAAAGCACAGAATTACATTAAAATAACATTTAGCATTTCAGAAGTTGCTTAGCTATCCCCAAAGTTGTTAGAAACGTGTTGGCAATTAACAGAAGCTGGTCAGAATAACTACTTCTATAGCACATTTACAATTATATTGTGTCTTCTTCAACCCCACTATTTCTTTCTTTTTTTTTTCTTTTGGATTGGAGTCCCACTTTGTTGCCTGGGTTAGAGTGCACTGGCACAGTGTCGACTTGCTGGGCTCCAGAGATTCTTCCGCCTCAGCCTTCCAAGTAGTAGCTGGAACTACAGGCACGCACTATCATGTCCGACTAATTTTTTTTTTTTAATTTTTATTGTAGAGACAAGGTCTCGCCAAGTTGCCCGGGATGATCTCGAACCATCAAGTTCAGGTAGTTCACTTGCTTCGGCCTCCCAAAGTGCTGGGATTACGTGCTGAGCCACCTAGCCCAGCCCACTATTTCTTAAATCACTGATCATTCCTAGTCCTTCCTGGAAGTCCTTCCTTTTGTATGAGGTCACAGGGCCACCTTGAGGACACATACTGGGTCTTACACACATTTCAATGATCTGTAGCACCATGTACTTTCATAATAGTAAACTTCTTTTGGATGAAGGAAAAATGCTCTCAGAGTAAGGCTGGTTCTGTGCTCTGTCATGTCATATTTTTGTGTACATTGTCGTAAGCACAGATTGCACAATACCTTCTTGGATCATCTTTGATTTTAAGAGGAAGAGGAAGAAAAGGATCCAAAATGACTCTAGCTACGTTTTTTCTCAAAAGGAGATCTCTGAATCACAGGCATTAGTATCATATGGGAATTTGCTAGAAATGCAAAATCTTGGGCCTGTACCCAGACATAATGCATTAAAAACTCTGAAGGTAGAACCCCATTTTCTGTCTTAACAAGCTTTCTAGATAATTCTGAAAGCAAACGTGGGAGAACCAGTAACCTAGATAAGTGATAATACCAAAAGAAGATTTGCTCTCCAAAATACAGACGTATGATGTTAGTCTACGATTTCAAATATATTACATCAATCTTGCTAAGAAAAAGTGTTGGGGAATGAAAAAAGCATTGTTAAAAAAAAATAACAATTCTGAGTTCAGATATTAGCTCTGCCACTTTCTAGCTGTGCAACATTGGGCAGATTTTGTAACATCTCTGAGACTCAGTTTTTTCATTTGTAAAATGAAATAACTGTAGAAGTTGATTTAAAAGTTTCTACCAGCCCTATAAATCTGTGTTTCTCTGTGAGGCAAGTATTTAGTATGTATTTATTGAATGCCTAGCACAATTGCAATAAACCTGGAAGATAAGAAAGAAGAAAAGATAGTGCCTACTTTAAAGAAGCTGAAAATCCAGCTAGGAAAATGTGTGACTCAGAAAGAGGAAACAGATTAGAGAGCAACATAAAAATATGAGCTTGACTGTGACAAGGTCAACTGAAAATTGAGAAAACCTGCTCTTTCAGTGGGTTATGATTTGAGGGACATCTGAGAGTTAATTTGTCTAGAGTACCTTTCTCCCCCTGGTCTATGTCACTGTCTCCAGATACATCTCTACAGCCATATTTGGGTAACAGGATTAGACAGAAATTGAACAGCTTGGAAGCTCTTTCTACATTCCAGGTATTATACTCAGTGCTTTGCGTGAATAATTTTATGTAAAAGCTCGTGAATATCCAAAGTCAAGTACTAAATGCTCCCCATTTCACAAATCAGGAAGCTGAGACTCAGAGAATTTAAATCACTTACCTAAATTTACAGATCCAAGAGATGGAGTTGGATGAAAACTGTGGACTTTCAAAGTCCATTTTTTTTTTTTTACTATATACAGGTGTCTCATTAGAAAAATGAGGTTAGGAAGAGATGGTAAGGCCAGTTGTTATATATGTAGATGCTGCATATAGACAAACAAGCCATTACTGCGTGTGGGAATAATAGAGTAGGAATAAAAATAAGGTCAATAAAGTCCTCAAGAGTTTTAACAAACTTATATTGAGAGTGGATAATTACTTACACTTCTTTCATATGAAAATTGAGTGCTAGCTGCAGTCAGTCATGGGAATTCTTTCATGTGAGTCGAAAACAATGGGAGAAAAGGAATATTTTCATTGTGTATTTATGTTCTTATTTTCACACAAAAAACCCATTTGATAAAAGTTAAATTAATGGGATTAAGCATTAATGTTTTGAGATCTTTCAGACCGTCTGTGAAACAAATAACAATCAAACATGGTCCACGTAGAATAAAAGATACTGGAAAGAGGAAACACAAGGTTAAACCAATTTAAGATGTCCTGGAGATTATGAAGTGGTTTTCACAGGAATTCAGACTTTTGCATTTTGAAAGAAATGTAAGTCTTTTGCTTCCCACAGTCTCAAAATATTCAGTTATTTAGCTGCTGAGTAACCTAACCAGCAAGTGGTTCTTCAAATAAGATGATTACTTATGAACTAAGGTCCAGAAACCCTGAAATACATATTAGCTTCTCCTCAAATAAGCTCTTTAGACCAGAAACCATGAATAACCTCTCTTTTTATTTAATAAATGAAGGTGGTAGCTTATTAAATCACTATTTAATCAACACTTATCATTCAAGCTTTTCCTGACATATTGGGTCATGTTGGACCTACCATAATTATTTTAAAACATTTATCTTAAACCTGTCCTGATAGATTTACATTGTTACTCAAATTCCTGTTTTGCACCATGAACAAGTGTTATTGTATCAATGGATGTCTTGTATTTAATTTGGCTAGTGACATTTTTGAGGAATTGAATTCCTTTTAATTATTAGTATCGACCTGCATTTTAGAAGACATTCAATTCTTTTCTAGTCACAAGCCTGAAGCAGTTTTCACCCTGACAGTAGGTTGAAGTCATCCAAATGACTTTTAAAATATACTAACTTTCAAGATTCAACTCCCAAAGATTCTAATTCAATTGACCTGCAGTGTGTCCTAGGCATTGGCACTTTGGAAAAACTGCCCAAGTGATTCGAATGCATGGTCCTATTTAAGTATTATTGTCTAGATTATGTTGTCATACAAGAAGAAAACTCATCTTATAAATTCCATAAGAATTCCTTTAAATGTAAGAATGCTGAGAGCACAAATCTACCTATAAACCTCATGTGATCTTAACCTCTCTTGTGAAAAGATACCGTTTATCACAGAGAAGTGTTGAAATCAGCTTAAATGTTCAACAAAAAGTGGGCAATTAAATAATTTTATATTCATAAAAATGTAAAGCAACTAAAATATTTTATAAACTAAAATGTATTTTGTTTTCTTTTATAACAAAGCCATATATATAAATATTTGTATATATATAATGTACATTTGTATATAAATAAATATATATACATATATAGATAGATAGATAGATATAGATATATAATCTGGGCAATATAGAAAAACATAAAGAAGAAAATAAATCACCCAAAGTACCATTTAGCAACAGCCTGTGTTAATAATCCATCCCAACCTTCTAATTTTCTTCACTCTTTCTTATTATTATTATCCATGCACCCATATATATATATATGCATGCATTCACATATACATGCTTTATATACACATACACACACATATAGCAGGAAATATATACATATATATACTTTGTAGCAATTTTATAAGATAAGCTAAAATATTACTTTATAGCATCATTTTTATTTTTCTTTCATTGTTAAAAGATGGACAAAACAGGACAACCCCTTCGGGTCCCCTCCCAATGTGGAAGCTTTTCTGTCATCTCAATAAAAAGGACAAAACAGTTCTCTTATCTTCATTTTAACAAAATTGTTCAATTACTTCCAATTACTTCAATCACTAGCTGTTGCTAGTCACTTATCAGTTTGCCCTCATATTTGTTTCACACCCTTCCCCTGCTCAGTTCTTTTAGGCACATAGCACAGGGTAGGGGAGTCAGGAGGATGGGGAGAAGTCTATTCCCTGAAAACTACACTCTCCAGGTTATGTTGATGTCTGGCTTCCAGATAGTTTTAGCTAAGGGGAGATACTAGAGGAATGGGGAAAGCAGAGAGAGGGGAAAAGATGAATCATTTTAGCCTCTGTCTCTGTCTACTTCACGGGGTCTTTCTGGCAGTAATTCTGCTCCTGTATATTTCCAGTTCCTTCTCACAACCTCTACTTTGCAATACACCTCCCAACGGTGGACTAAGGTGTGTCAAAAACACCTCTGCCCTGTGGCCTGTTTTCTCACTGTCCATTTGTCTTTTCAACTATGTTAATATCTTTGTTATGAATTTTCTGGTTCTGTTTTCTTGAATTTATACTAACTGGTGCAAATACATGAGAATATTTACTGGGTCTAAGAAGATGCTTTTTTAAAAATAAAGTTTATATTGCACAATGCAGAATTGTTCTGCAGCCAGCATGTACTATTTATGAGACAATACATTTTCCTGGGCTCTCCAGTTCTAGGATTTATCATTCTCTGTATTCTTTGTTTCAAAGGTACATGCTTCTTTATTTTGTATTTTCTTGACTGTCTTTTTCTATATGTTTATCAGGCATACAGAGTTATCCTGTATGAATTGTTTGCTACTATTCTTTTCCTAAATTAATATTTTGCTCATTTGTAAGCCTACATACACCACAAGTGCAGCGTCCCTGTCTGTTTGGTTCACAACTGCATACTGAGCACTTACCTCTGTGCCTGGAAAATAATAAACATTCATTGCAATTAATGAATAATGAAGACATGCACATGGATTTTCCATATTTTTTCATTTTTTCTATTTGAACAAGCCTGCTCTATAATGTATTTTATTATCTTGTAGGAAAACTATCTTTCATTACTGTTTTTTCTCCCCTCAATATTTTCTTAGAGGTTGTCATTCTTTAGCAAGAAATTTTATTTTAAAAATTAAGTTATTTCCTCATTCCCAAAGCATGGTTTCCATTGGCATTTTGATAGAATCATGATAAATTTCTAAATTAAATTGGCAGAAAATTGACTTCATTAGAATAATAGATCTTTATACTTCTCTTGGTTAATCCCTATGTGCCACCTGCTACCCCTATAGACTACCCATTCCCACACTACTTTCTGCCAGGAGACTGTATGATCCAGGCTTCCTTATCCTCTGGCTTCCGTTTGGGTTCTCCAAGGGAAATAATTGGCAAAAAATGCAGGAACGCAAAATATATTACTTCCTACATCCTACTTGCTTCAGTGACATGTTTTTGGAAGGGGCTAAATTCCCCCTCCTCCATGGCCACATCCCCTCTTCCTCATCTCCATTTCTTAGCAGGCTTTCAGATCTCAAGGTGGTAATGGCTTCACACTTTTGCTAGTCCCTGTGTACCTCAACATTTATCGTTGTTTTTCTCAACTCTGTGTGCACTCTCAATAGTCTTTTGATTAAATAATCTTTGAACTCCCAGCTGCGTCTGTCTTAGATTTCTTACTGGCATCCTGACTAATAGTATTCCAGTCCATTTATTTGAGCTTCCTTTATGTTCCATAGTAAAGTTTTATATTTTTTAAATGAAAAATTATATACTCTATCTTAGATTAAATTTTATGCATTTTATATTTTTGTTTTATTAGTAATATACTTTCCTAGTTTATTTCTTAACAGGTTGTATTTTATATACAGTCATGAATACATGAAATGATCCTGAGAAATTCTCAAATAGACTGCAAAGACAGAATAAAAAAGAATTACAAACTATGTAAACATATATAATATACAATCCCAAGGAAAAATAAAATCTCTGACTTTTTTTTTTTTTGAGTCAGAGTCTCACTCTGTCACCTGGGCTGGAGTGCAGTGGCACGCTCATGACCACTGCAGCCTCGACCTGTTGGACTCAGGTGATCCTTCCACCTCAGCCTTCCAAGTAGCTAGAACTACAGGCAAGCACCACCATGCCCAGCTAATTTTTTTTATTTACTGTAAAGATGTGGTGTCTCCAAGTTTCCCAGGTTGGTTTTGAACCCGTGGGCTCAAGCAATCCTCTCATCTCGGCCTCCCAAAGTGCTGGGATTATAGATGTAAGCCACCACACCAGACCAACATTTTTAAAGGTAACACTTAATAATTTGGTTTTAGGTGATTTTGAAATAGAAATATCTAATATTTAAAATTGATTACTGAAAAAAGAAGTAACTCAAATTGTTGAAAAATATGCAGGACAGACAACTACCTATATGAGGAAAATGGTTATATTGGAACATCTTCTTTCCTGGTCTCACTCAGCCACTAAAGTCTTGGACAGCAGAGAAAATAACTATTGAAATAAGCTGAACAGAGCTGGCAAAATTATTCTGGTTAGCAGCTGAGTTTTGGAGGTTGAGATCCCAACTCAGAGCAGAATATTGCCCACATTGCTAGCAGTTAGCATTGTGACTAAACTATTTGCAATTTCTGTTTTGGGTTTATGATGACATGTTTTATTAATTGATTCCATGGAAGGGACAATAACACTGTAGCTAAAGTAATATACATCTTTAACTAATTGGCTTTCATTTCAATACATGTGTAATTTGTTGAAATTTTAGGATTTTAAATATTTGTAATCCTAGATTATCAAGCACAAGTCATGATACTGATTCTGTTATAACTAAATTCATAGAAGTAATATAGACTGGAAATAATGCAGGATTTGACATGCCCCTTAACAGACATGTGGGTCTAATAATATCCACCATTCATCCCTCACAGTACTGTGAGTGTACAAGAAGGCAGCATGTTTGCCACAGCTTTCTAAAGTGTGGTGCAAATGTTAGCTATGGTGACCACAAAGGAATTTGTGAAATAAAGTAAATGTGTATGTTGTCAATTGGTTGTATTGTAAGTGCTTGTACTATGAATCATGCAGACATGCTGTCTGGATATTTATACTTGAATCACAAATAGCATTTTCTTATGCTATCAAAAGAATTTGTGATTTAAGTGCAGCATGTTGCTAATAACTGCTCAAAATACATATATATGTAGAAATTATGCTATATTTTCTCATATATGTTGACTGTGTTACTAAATTGCTTTAAAAATATCTGTATGATAAGCTGAACAATAACTGTAATATCTTCTTGGTTGCATTACCAAAATAAAGACAACTACCTAATACAATAAGCATAGATGCCTCAGACACCTTAGACCTAGGTAAACATGGACATAAAGTAAATCTTAAATTGCCCAAATCAGTCCCCACTCAAAGTTATGGCAATTGCAAGGGGAACTGATGACAGGTTTTGTTTTTGTTTTTATTTTCCCCTCTTTAATGTCTATCATTGAAGAAAATTCTAGAAGACAGGCCCACATTAGCTACGTTTTTTCATTTCGGACTTCCACTTTCAATTACACATGGCTTGCCAAGTAGCACTAATTGTGCTCCTTTCAAATGGACAATCAATAGTTGTCAACCATTCACCAAGCTTAAAGTGCCTACCACTTATTTAGTGAATCTCAGATCAAAGTGCTTGGCTTAAGAGCCTTAATTTTAAACTTAAGACTATTTGCTTTTCAAAATGTACAGTATCCATTATGTGACATGTTGACTGAGGTGAGTAATAAAATCTTACCAGACAATTGGGAAGTTTCTGTTTTGAGCACAGTCACAAGCTCAGAAAAAGCTGTTAAGTCTCACTGTGTCATTTTCATTATTTACAATTTGAGGTTTTCCATAGTCTAACACAGACGAGCATATGCCTGTGTATGGTGCACATATAATTCTGGCCAAAAGCATCTTTTGATTTGTCATAGCACTACAATCATTCTTTTGTGCAGCTGACAAACTCTTCTCAAATAGAAATGTAACATCTTTTAATTGAGTTGGCAATGGAGGGACTCAAATTTCTTTTGTCATCTAAATCACTCTGTTTAGCTGGAACCTTTATTGCCACTTCAGAACATCTGGTCCAATTAAAGGATAGCTGTGCCCCCCTCATTTGAATGGCAGAGGAAGGTTAATGTTAACAGGCCCCATAGGCAAAAATCTGTTCTGTGCTAGATTTGAAATAGCTTCATGCTCTAAAGATGACCTTGATAACTGATGGAAATCTGTATGGATTATGATCCAAACTTACCACTTATATAGAACTGTATGTAGTCGAGTTACACATACCCAGGATAAAAGATCAAAATCAAACAAGTTGAGATTAGAGTTGACAGAGGCCATGTTGGATTGGAATGTTCCTTAGAATATACTACCTCAAGAAAGGTCAGAAGCAACCATCAGATCACCAAATGAATAGTCAGAATAGTGAAGGGGAAGATAGTAACATGCAGAGAAAAAGATGGAAGCAGGGATTTTCCTTTTCTCTCCCATGGTAGGCTATGAGATGTGTATAACTTCTATTATGATGTGGCAGAGTAGGGCAACGTTGAAGATACTCTCTCATATACATTTATTTTCTTGTACATTCTGGAGGAATGATGAGTACATTTGAAGTTCAGGAACTTGGGTAAACGACCCTAGGCACTGACTCTTGAGCTGAAGTATTGACTGCAAATTGATTGCCAGTGCTTGAAATATTGGGGTCATGGAGGAGGGATTTCAAGTTTTTTTCTGAACATTAGGATTGGTTAAATGTTATTTCCTGTAAAATAAGCATAAATTCTGATCATCTTGTGCAAAGCATATCAATAAAAACACCAGCAATGAATCCTGTGCCACATTTCAGGCATCTCAGTGATGGAAAAGACAATATTATGTGAAGCCAGTTGCAAAGGGCCATATGAAAGACGGCACTAACTTTGATGTTATGTATATATATGTTGACAACTCATTAGGAAGACATGGCAAAGATATCTCCAAGACAATAAATGTATTCAGTGCAAAAGTGTTGTACCTGTTTTCTATTCAAGAGCTGGCAACCCTACATAATAATGTCTCATATTTATGTAGCAACATAAAGCTTCAAAGTGCCTCCAGATACAATCTCCCTCAGTCCTCTTGAAAACTTCTGATTTATGCTCTGCAGAACTTATTATCCTTATTTTATAGATAAGAAAATTGAGATTCAGAGAATTTAAGTAAATTATTTAAAGTCACCCAGGCAGTGACTTTATCAAAGACAAATAACTTGTCCTTGGCCAAGGAGAGTGGCCTTGGTATTTGCAGGGACTTTGATATTTGCTTGTCAGTCATACATAAAAGTGGGTAAGAGACAACAATTTCTGTTTCTACAAAACATCTCCCATTAATTGACAGGGATAGATGATAGGACAGCAGCTTCTTGTTTACCATAAACCATTTAGCATTTTACTACTTTTCTTTTGGGCATTATTGATTTAATAAAAATATACGCTTTGTACAAAGTGAGGTGTTTAATTCTGGTTATATATTCAGAAATTAAAGCAAACAATAACAGAATAACTTTGGAATACTGCTTCTGATGTGTAGTACAATTTTTACTACCAAAAACTCAACACATACTCTAAATTTTGTGTGTATAGCCAGCCTCCAAAGTTCCTCCGATATTGAAAATACTAATCTCAGTTATGTGTTTCCACTGATTACATTGGGACTCTTTCATATATCTGAAATATAAACTTCCTGCAAAGTTTCTTTTTTATTTTACTCTTTGGATCCTAGGAGATAGGATTCTGAGCAACATTATTTAAAAACAAAATAAAGTTTAAGAGCAATTGGCTGACTTTTACACAGCCATAAGTTTGTTGTTGTTATTGTGGCTTGTGGCTGCTGCTGCTGCTGCTGGTGTGTGTGTGTGTGTGTGTGTGTGTGTGTGTGTGTGTGTGAGAGAGAGAGAGAGAGAGAGAGAGAGAGAGAGAGAGGCAGAGACAGAGAGAGAGGCAGAGAAAGTAGAAAAAGAGAGTAAGAAATTGGGATTATAAAAGTGATTCCACCACGAAACTGTGATAGGGGAGATTTATTTTTCACTTCTCTGGGTGAAACTGAAAGTAACTCATCAAAAGCCTTTTGAGGACATTGTATGAGTGAAGGTCTAAGCAGACACTGAGACAGTAACAGAATGAGGAGACAGAGTGGATTACTTCAGTCAGTCTTTGATACAAAACTAATCACAGCCTCACAAAATGTATAGCCTAAGATTTCATGTGACCACAGAAGAAAGATCTGTGCTCCACAAATCATCAACAGATTTAATTGATGTAAATCTATTTTAAGCAGTAAGTCAGCAGTCTCTTTAATTTTAAAAGATTTAAGCGGTACCTAAGACAGCCTGTGGTAGACTTTGGAGGCTCAAAAGAAAAATGGAAATTTAAAAGAAAAGAATGAGGAAACCACTGAAGATGAGGGAAGAAGAGAGAATTGAGAGAAAAGGTTACCTAAAGGGAAAGTATAGACAAATGAGGGCATATCCTGAGAACATATCTATTCTAAATTAGATGCATGACTCAGCCTTTGTCATTCAAGTCTGTCATGAGCATTGTCTTCTCAATGAAGCCTTTCAAGATTTCTTTATTTAAAATTGCAATTGACCTTTCCCCCAAATTGACATTTCATGCTGCACGTATTCTGCTTATTTCTGTTCTTTCATTCCATAGCACTTATTGCTTTCTAATATATTGTATATTTTACTCACTCATTACATGTGGTTTGTGTGATACGTCTCTTCCACTAGAATGAGGAAAAGGATTTTTGTCTATTTTGCTTAATTGTATACCCCAAATGTGTAGGACAGTGCCTGGCATATAGAGGCTACTCAACACATTCTTATTGAATTAATACATGACTTTAAAACATCAATATAATGCCTTAATTGTAAAACAGAGGATATAAAAGAAAATTACTTTAAAACACATACCATATGTGTCTGTGTTTACATGTTCTGACATAACTATAGTAGAAAAAATAATGACATGAAGTAGTTACAAGCTTGCACCTACATCTAGAATCAGTGATAGCTTAAATGCAGACTGACACATATCAGTTGTGTTGTGTCGCACTGGAAAATCCAATACCAATTATGTTATCGGGAACATAATTTTTTAAATGGTACTCTAAACTCTATGTAAAGTATTACCTTTTTAAATTTACACAGTAGTTGCATTCCTGGAAATTTCAACTTTTATTAAATCCATGCAAAAATGCTTAGTGTTTATATGTAAAGTAGAAGTAGCTTCCTGATTCAGATGGCCATGGAGAAATTAGACAGAAAAATTATCTCAAAATGGATTATACACATAAATATAAAATGAAAAATGTATCTACAAAATACCACCCATTAATCAACATGGGTAGATGATATAAACCATTCAGCATTTTATTGTAATCAATGTAGACAACACATTGTAGCCATTATAGTGTAATCAATGCAGAAAAGCTCCTAGAAGATAATATTGGAGAAAATCTCAATGATCCTGGTATGATTATGACTTTTTAGATTCTAAAGACACATGCAATGAAAGAAATAATTAATAAGCTGAATTTCATTAAATTTTCTTCTCTGTGAAAGAAAATGTCAAGAGAATGAGAAGACACTGCACAGACTGAGAGAAAATATTTGCAAGAGTCACATTTTATAAAGGATTGTTATCCATAGTATACAAGAACTGTTAAAACTCAACAATAAGAAAACTAACAACTCGATTAAAAGATGAACCAAAGATCTTTGCAAACACCTCACAAAAGAAGACATACAGAGGCAAAGAAAAATATGAAAAGATATTCAACAATATATGTCATCAAAAATACAAATTAAAACAATAAAATACCACTACACATCTATGATATTTGCCAAAATCCAAAATACTGACAATGACAAATAGTGATGAGGATGTGGAGAAACAGGAGCTCTCATTTATTGTTTGTAGAAATGAAAATTGGTATGGCCACTTCAGAAGACAGTTTGGTAATTTCTACAATACTAAATATGCTCTTATTATACAATCCAGCAGCCATGTTCCTACATGGTATTTAATCAGAAGTTGGAAACTCAATGTCTACATAAAAACCTACAGGCTGAGCTCGGTGGCTCAGCCTGTAATCCTGCGCCTTGGGAGGCTGAGGTGAGTGGATTGCCTGAGCCCGCGGGTTCGAGACCCACCTGGGCAAGCGAGACCTCATCTCTGCAATAAAATAAAAAAAAATCAGCCGGGTGTGGTAGCACGCGCCTGTAGTTCCAGCTACTTGGAAGGCTGAGGTGGAAGGATCGCCGGAGCCCAGCAGGTCGAGGCTGCGGTGGCCAGGAGCAGTCACTGCACTCCAGTCTGGGCGACAGAGTGAGACTCCAACTCAAAAAAAAAAAAAAAAGTGGAAAGGTTTGTCAATATCTGGCAAGGCCAGGGTCAGAGCTGAGACCAGGGCATTTTTAAGGGCTTGGAAAGCTTTGTCCCCCTCCAGTGTTCATTTAAAATTATCCTCTGGTCCCTTGGTTATTTCATAGAGGGGTTTTGCAAGTTCAGCAAACTTAGGGATCCATAGTCGGCAGTATCCTACAGCTCCCAAGAATTCCCAGACCTTCCTTTTGCTTCCTGGGGCCGGGATGCCTGCTATAGCCCAAATGTGCTGGGCAGTCAGGGATCTTTTACCTCCCTCGAGGTTATACCCAAGGTATGTGGCTACAGTCACACAGAGCTGAGCCTTTTTTGCTGACACCCTATACCCCAGAGTCTGAAGTTCTTTAAGCAGGTGCTTGGTGACACAGAGGCACTCACCTTCTGATGTGGCTGGAGTTAACAGATTATCTACATACTGTAGAAGAGTCACTTCAGGGTGCTGTTGCCGGAAAGCTCAGAGGTCTTGGCAGAGAACTTCATCGAACAGCGTGGGAAAGTTTTTAAATCCTTGTGGGAATCATGTCCAGGTTAACTGGCCATTTTCCCCTTTCTCAGGATCTTTCCATTCAAAAGCAAACAAGGGTTGGCTCCGCTTAGCCAATGGGATGCTGAAGAAGGAATCCTTAAGTTCCAGGACAGTGTATACCTGCCTCTCTGGAGTTAACCTGCTGAGGAGGGTGTATGGGTTGGAGACGGTGGGATGGATATCCTCCACTCACCTGTTGACCTCCCTGAGGTTCTGGACAGGGTGGTAGTCTCCTGTACCTGTCTTTTTGACAGGAAGAAGCGTGGTGTTCCAGGATGAGTGGCACAGCACTAGGATTTCAGCTTCCCGAAGATGCTGGGTTTGGATTGCTATGCCTTTTTGGGCCTCTGGGGATATAGGGTACTGTTTTACCCTAATGGGTGTTACCTGACTTTTGAGATGTACAACGACTGGCGGTTGATGGGATACCAGCCCAGGGGAGTTTAATTTGGCCCAGACTTGGGGAAACTGAGTCTGCAATTGGGCCAGCAGTATGGCATTTGAAGAGTCCAGAGGGGCCCCACCTTCTGTTAACACATATTTCTCACTTAGGGGAACAATAACAAGAATTTTTGATGCCCCAGGTGGGTTTAGGCTTACTGCTGCCATGGTTTCCTTAAAACCTATATTGGCCTTAAGCTTGTGTAAGAGGTCACGTCCCAGGAGCAGGTATGGGCAGTCTGGCATTACTAGGAATGAATGAGTTACTTCCCCTTTTCCCAGATTTATGGTTCTTTCAGTGGTCCAGGGCATAACTGAGTCCTGGTTGCCCCCGGACCAAGGAATGCTTATTCTGAAGCAGGCCATTGTACTTTTGGAGGACTGAATTCTCAGCCCCCATGTCCACTAAGAAGTGGACAGGGCTTCCCCCCAGCATAAATTTCACCCTGGGCTCTGGGGGGGAATTGACAGAGCCCTGGCTCCATCAGTCAGTTTGTAATTGAAGCACAGGAGTAGATTTCGGTGGGCACCCCCCCAGAGTGCACTCTTGTGGTCTGGGTGGCCTGTCTGGGCAGTCTTTTACCCAGTGCCAAATTTTTTTACAGTAGGCACATTGATTTTTTGCTAGTGGAGTTTTTCACCCAGTGCCAGTTCCTTTTTTCCCTGTTGGCTGCTTGGGTTTAACTTCCTGTAAAGCTGCTGCTACTACTTTGGCCATCTTTTTGGTTTGTTAGTCTTCGAGCAAGTCCCTGCTATTATAGACCTTCTGGGCTATCTCAGTTAATTCTGATAAACTTATCCCTTCAAATCCTTCAATTTTCTGCAATTTCTTTCTTATATCAGGGGCTGACTGGGAGACATATGCTATAACTAAGGCGCTCTGATTTTCTGGAGCCTCTGGGTCTATGGGAATATATGTCCGATAGGCCTTCATAAGGCATTCTAGAAAAGCCGTGGGAGATTCCTGTGGGCCCTGAGTTACCTCACTTACCTTAGACAAATTTGTGGGCCACCTGGTGGTGGCCCGGAGACCCCCCATTAGAGTCCGGTGATAGGTGGTGAGACACTCCCTACCATGATTGGTGTTCAGGTTCCAATTAGGCCTCTCAGTGGGGAAGACACGGTCCACACGGTCCTGCTCTGCCAGTCTGCCATCTGGTTCCAGGACCAATTTCCTTGCCTCCTGATGGATTTGTCTCTTTCCTCCACAGTAAAAAGGGCTTGGAGGAACTATTGGCAGTCATCCCAAGTGAGCTGGTGTATGAAGAAAATAGTTTCTAATGGGCCTATGAGGCTCTGAGGTTTTTCAGAGAATACCGGATTTTGTTGCTTCCAATTATAAAGATCACTAGTAGAGAAAGGGACATAAACCATAAAGAGCTGGCCTCCCAAACATCCCATGTCTAATCCCAGGGTCTGTCTCAGGGGAAGGACTGTGGAAGTTTGTGGTTCTGAGTTTCCCGAAGATGACTTGGGGCTAGTTGGTTTATCAGGGGTGGTTGGGCCCTCAGGAGATGCATGGGGAAGAGGGGGATAAAGGGACTGATACGAGGACCCACTCCTGGTGAGTGATGGGCTGAGAACCTTGTAAGTCCCACTGCTCTCGCTCAGATGAAGAGCTGGGTGGAGAAATTTTGTCATTCTCTAGTGGGCTCTGGAGGACTGGAGGTTTGACTTTTGGAGTTTCCTGTAAGGCTAAAACATGAGAAGAATTAGCTTTCTTTTCGGCTTTCTTCATCCATGATGGCTGCTGCAGGAGGTACCAGGCTGTGATATACAGGATCTGGTCTAGATGGCATTGATAGACAAACTGTTCGACCTTCCCCACTATGGCAGGGTTGAAGGTCCCCTCTGGCGGCCAGCTGCAATTAGAAATGTGGGCCATGCAAGGGACCAAAAGGTGGTTAGGTTTCCTTGGTTTACCTGATAACCTGACTGCTGTGCCACTCCTTGGAAATCCTTGAAGTGGCACAAAACCAGTTGCAGAGGGGAGTCAGGCTTAGAGCACTGCTGCACCATAATATCGATAGCAATGACAGACAAAACATTGACTAACACTGAACAAATAAAGACAATAACACAAACGGAACAGACAGACCTAACTGCCTGAGGGAAATACCAGAGGGTCCAGTGATGTCTCACTGGGACCTCGGACCCAGGAATTAGTGCTGCGTCCAGCTTTCCTGCGGGTCCAACCAGAAGTGCGCACAAACAGAACAGGAACTTGACTCACCTCCCAGAGGGCTCTGGGGATGTGAGTCTGCCAGAGATGACAATCAGCCGTTTGCCAGTCCACAGACTCACCAGGCCCGACAAACACTGAGGTTCACGGGTATGCAGCCCCACAAGGTCAGTTGGTGATTGGGGCTGGGGATTAAGCTCTCGGATATCCCGGATGAGCCCCCAAGTGAAATAGGGACTGAGCGCTTAATTCACAGATACCAACACTAAAAGTACAAGTTATAAAAAGGAGAGGTTTATTACCCAAGAGCCAGGCCGGCAGCTGCTTGCCTGCTGGACATAACAGTCCCACAGCAAGGGCTGATTTTTTTATTTATTGTAGAGATGAGGTTTTGCCTGCCCAGGCGGGTCTCGAACCCGTGGGCTCAGGCAATCCACTCACCTCAGCCTCCCAAGGCGCGGGATTACAGGCTGAGCCA
>CAUYQG010129344.1:0-17720 GCA_963574415.1 Tarsius wallacei
AAGATAGACAAGTGGGACCTCATTAAACTAACAAGCTTCTGCAAAGCTAAAGAAACCATCAAGAGAGTAGGGAGACAGCCTACAGACTGGAAAAAAGTATTTGCCAACTCCAGATCGGACAAGGGCTTAACATCCTGGATCTACAGGGAACTCAAGCGCGCAGAAAAGAAAAAAACAAACAACCCCATTATAAAATGGGCAAAGGATATGAACTGACACTTCTCAAGGGAAGACATCCATGCAGCCAACAGACACATGAAGAAGTGTTCAACCTCACTAATCATCAGGGAGATGCAAATCAAAGCCACGCTGAGATACCACCTAACTCCAGTCAGAATGGCAATTATCAATTTTCTTATTCTTAACATCTCTAAGAAATAAGTACTACATAAAGTTAGATCTAGTTATTTTCTTTTCTATATTTTACACACATGATACTTACTTTGGAGTCACTATCTTTTGTAATTTGTAATTCTTCTAAAATGAAACTGAGTTTGTTCTGAATATGCCCACTCTCCCAGAACTGTTTTTAATCCTAAAAATGCAACATGCTTATTGAATGAGGCAGCAATGACCTTTAATGGCTTTTATCCACCAACATTCAATTGAAAATTCCTGTTGATTTGCATTTGGCACAGATTACTGGGTAAGCATCTTTCTAATTGAGGTAATAAAGTCACTTCCAAAGAACTAAAAAAGAGAACCTCAGGCAATGTTATCTTCACTTAAAAAGACCTGGTAAATATAAAGAGCAACATATGGTCTAAAACTATTTTTTATAAAGGACTAAAATTTCTCTCCAATTTACTTAATACTAATCTATTTTATAACATTTTGGAAAAGCACATTTTTTTTTTGTGGTGGCTATGTTCTACTGCTTAAAATTTGAGAGTCTTGTTCAATGCTAAGGAAGTTAACAAGAGAGTCAGATCAATGAACACTTTTATTATATGCATCCATTCAAATCCCAGTATTGATTGCAATCAAGCTTGAAAATATTACTTACAACTATGGCTCAGAACCACTTATGTTTGTGGAGGTTTTAATTCTGATTGTGTACCATTCCTTTTGGACATTCTCAAATCTAGCCAGAGTATAGTGTGCCTATTCAAGTTTATAAAAGAGAGAGAAAAAGACGAACATGAAGCATCTTGGCAAGCTTGTGTTCTTTGCCTAATTTTATTAATATTAATATGATGTCAACAACATCCTTATTGTGTGTGCCATGAGGATGACTGTAGGCTAATAAAACAAGGTAATGTTTACTAATGATGAAAGAATTTCAGCAAGACATGAGCTTAAGACTCCAAAGACTGAGACAATAAAAATGAATGTAAAAGAGTCAAACTTTAGTCCAAGAACTTTCTTAAGTCTCATGCTATCAACATTCAAGACAAGTTGTAAAATAAGAAGTTCCAGTGAAAAACAGTGATGTAAACAATTAGATACTCCTTAAAATTTTTAATGAAGTAAGCAAGGGCACAAAACAGAAGATTCTGAGAATTTTCCAAAGAACAGGAAGAATGCAGAAACCATAAAATAAAGGCCTTTACCTAGAAGGCAGAGATGGCTAATATTTTTCAAGAAGGCTGAATATTTTTATCTACAAGTGGCCTATGAAGCAACTATTGTGATGGTTGCACAGTTGACCAAAGGCATAAAAATCACATCACTTTTATAATCAATTTATCTTGAAATTGCAGGATGAAAATTCATATTTTATTTCTGTGCTATTATATAAAAAATTTTAACCATGAAAAATACATGAATGTACTATTAGAATGGATACTTGGGGGCATAGTAAACATTACTACATTTTGCTAGAATTCTAAACAAGAAAGAATGTAGTTAGTGTCCTAGAAAATAAATAACTACTTTAAGTTAGCAGAACTCAATATAGTAGGTAACATAATTTTGACATAGCTCAATGAAGAAGACAGAAACTGACTATGCATTTGAGCACTTTATAACTTCAACTCCACTTTTCATTAATTATGTATTTATAATTGAAAAATAATAACAGAGTTATCATTGCAAAGATTTTGTTGTAGTCAAAAGGATTTTTTAGAAAAAGTAACCAACTTAGAAAACTGTATTGTTACGGGAAAACAGAGAGACTGTGACACCGAGGATAATTTGAAAACAGCATTTTATTGGCACCAGCGCAACTCAGCAAGCTAATGCTCCAAGGCTGAGCAACCTGGAGAAAGAAGAGAAGGGTTTTATATGTTAGATTAGGTAAGGGAGGAGTCAGGTTTTATGGCTATGCATTTTTCTTTGGAATTTGCAAGGTTGTATTTAGCAAAACCAGATTTTCAAAGAACAAGTTGTTTCCAGGATATACATGACAAGCAGGGGTTGTAAACTGATAGCTTCACAAAGAGAGGATGCAGGAGTAAGGTTGTGAATGATTACTATCTTGCACTTACAGGAAAGCAGCTGGTGACTATTTGGTTTTCTCATGTCCTATGTCTAGCAGGTTTGGAGCATGCAGATTGATTTTTTTAAAAAGAATAATTTTAACTGTTTCTAGCCCCTCTCTGTCACAGTACAAATCCTGACTCTGCAAAAATTCATGGAGATTTTATAGGTCACTAAATTTTAAGGATTAAACAAAATAAAACAGACTATCAAGCAATCAAAAACAATATTAACAACATACATTAGGTCCCATGAGATTATATTCCAGCCAGACCTGCTTTGCTTTTAATTGCCTCTTTCCTGCAATGTCAAACTCATTTCAATACTTGATATTAGGTACCCTTCAAATTCATATATTATATAAATAATATTGCCAAAAATATGGGAAATTTCCTAGGACAAGAATTCAAAACAACAAAAAAAGTATGCCAAATGCTGAACACTCGGAGATAATCAAATTCAAAATATAGGTAATCTTTACAAACTTACATTATGCAAGTTGACATTTCAAATACCAATCTATCAAAATATACTAATTTGACACCAGAGGAGCTTAAAACACAAGTTTATGGTGTTCATTCAATAATTGAGAAGCTTTTGCAAAATCTTATTATTTTAGATTATAACAGAATATCTGATGCCTGATGAGCTCTCCCAACATTAACTATAAAACTGGACCAAACATACAAATGAAATGTTTTCAGGCACTAGAAAACAGGGAGCTCACGTTGAAACCTGTCATTGGGAGAGATCTGAGATCTCCCACTCTCCCTGCCTGAATTATATTTCTAACTCTATAGTTCAGTGAGATGAGGTCCAAGCATATTACAATGGTCATACTAATGGAAGAAACAAAGACCAGAGCTTGAAACTACCTCATGGCTGCAGTATGCAGATGGCAGCATTAACAGGGATTGAGCTGTGCGAGATGGGCCCTAGGTGTTCATTTTGACCTCTGGGGAATCCTTGGCTAAGATCAGGGAAGATTCATTGATATGCAGGATTTACTGCCACATAGGGACTGAGGCTAAGAGGTACCCTATGTTTTAGCTTAATGATCTGAGGTCACCATCTCAAAATTCTTTAAAAATTTATATATGAATTTGTCATTTTTAAATGAACTCCAATAGGACAATGATACTTACATCATGGGCTTGGATCCTCAGATCCCACTTGTTCTCATTTCCTGTTCTCTTTCTGCCTCCATAGAATGGGTTCCCAGCCGTCTATTTTCCTAGCTTTGGTACCCCAGTCCCAACCGATCTCCCTCTTTCCCATTCCTGTCTGACATCAATTGACTCTCTCTGCTCCTGGTGGTGTGGCAGAGAGGGGCTAAAAACAGTTAAAATTATTCCTTTTAAAAATCAACCTGCAATCTCCCAACCTGCTAGATATGGGACGTGAGAAAACTAAATAGCCACAAACTGCTTTCCTGGAAATGCAAGATAGCAATTGATTAACAACCTTATCCTCACATCCTCTGTTTGTGAAGTTATCAGTTTACAACCCCTGCTTGTCATGTATATCCTGGAGACAACTTGTTCTTTGAAAATCTGATTTTGCTAAATACCACCTTGCAAATTCCAAAGAAAAATGTATAGCTATACAACCCGACCCCCCTCCCTTACCTCAACTAGCACATAAAACCCCTCTCCTCTGACTCTGGGTTGCTCAGTCTTGGAGCATTAGTCTGCTGAGTCACAGTGGCACTAATAAAATGCTACTTCCACTGAAATGGCTACAAGATAGCCTCGGTGTCACAGTCTCTCTGTTTTCCCGCAACAGTGAGGACCTGGACAAAGGTATAGGGTTGGACATATGTATCCCACAATCTCATAGGCAGAACATAGGATTCTCTGTTCCAATATGTCAGTACCACAGCACATTAATTTGGCAACTTTATGGTGGAAACCCTCTTATCTGTTTTCATCCAGGTAAAAACTAGGTCCTGATATGGAAGTTGCAATTCCTTGAGGGCCACCTATCTGTCATGGTTTTGAGTGGTAGGCCATTGAGAAAGAGACATTGACTTTCTTGTCAATAGACTGCCATCTTTAAAGTACTTGGGGAAAAAAATCAGCTACTATAATAAAAAAAGTATAATTATTAAAAGATGAAGAAAAATAATAGGCTGAATACTAATAATAAATATTCTCAGAAAATTGGCAATGGAATTTTGATCAAGCCATTTATAAACACCTATGACTAATATCAAAATACTGGTGAAACACAATATTTTCCTCCTAAGACTGGGAACAAAGCAAGATTTACTCTCATCATTTTTATTCAATATTTTGCTGAATGTCTTGGTCAAAGCAATAAGGAAATAAAAGTCCTAAAGATTGGGAAATCAGAAGTAATACTGTCATTATTCACAGATGACATGATGCTCCCGAAAAATTATTATGAATCTTAAAAAAACTGAATGAAAAATAAAATTTGACAATGTTGCAGAATATAAAGTCAGGAAACAGAGAAACAAAAGATAATCTTTTAGTAGGAAGTTCACAAAAGAATTTAAAAAGTGATCAATGGGCATGCAAAAAGATGTCCAGCATCATATTAACTATGGAAATACAAATAAAAGAAAACTGAGTTTTCAACTAATAACCACTGAAATGGCTACAATTAGCATGACTGACAAAGCAAATGATGGTGAAGTGGAGCCCGTGAAACACTCCTCCCTGTTTGGTATGATTTTACAATGGTACAACTATTTTGAAAGAGTTTGGCAGTTCTTACAAGGTTCACCACATGCTCTATCAATTTTACTCCTAGGTATTTCGCCATAGGAAATGAAAATTTATATCCACAAAAAGACATACAGGTGGAGGACTCATAGAAGCTCTGTTAATTACACTCAAAAGCTGAAAATAGCCCAAATAAATAAACGGATTTTTTGGCCAAGATGAGAGAATCACTTGTGCCTAGGAATTCAAGACCAGTCTGGCAACATAGTTAAGCCTCGTCTCTACAAAAAATAAATTAGTTGGTGTGTGGTGGCAGGCATCTGTAGTCTTAGTTACTAGGGAGGAAAGAAGGGAGGACTGCTTGAGCCCAGGGGGTTGAAGCTTCAGTGAGCTAGAATCCTGGCACTGCACTCCAGCTTGTGTGACAGAGTGAGGCAGGAAAGAAAGAGAGAAAGAAAGAAAGAAAGAAAGAAAGGAAGGAGGGAGGGAGGAAAGAAGGAAGAAAGGAAGGAAGGAAGGAAGGAAGGAAGGAAGGAACAGAGAGGGACAGAGAGAGGGAGGAAGAAGGAGGGAGGGAGCGAGGGAGGGAAGAATTGATATTTTATGCAATAGATTATTGTTCAGCAATAAAAATGAGTATACTTCTGATATAGCATTAGAAAGAAATCTCAAAAATATGCTGAGAAAAACAAGTAGTACACAAAATGTACATTATTATGATACCTTCTACATGAAGGTCAGGAATTAGCAAAAAACGTAATAGTGGTACAAATCAGATCTGATTCTGTGATGGAAATTGTGAGGAGGCTGATGGGAAGAGTTGAATTGACCACCAATGGCCATAAGATCTTTCTGTGATGATAAAAAATGTTTTTTATCTTGTTTAGAATGGTAGTTAGATGGGTACATTTGTGATAACTCAGAATTATGCATTCAAATTAGGTACAACTTGTATATAAATTATTTTTCTGTAAACTTGATTAGAAAAAAACAACATAAAGATCATCTAAAGCTTTTAATTTTTTAAATTTAGTTTCAGGATTTATCTCTTCTTTTCAGATGACTGCGCATGTTTATATTTATATGTGTAACAAGATATCTTTTTGTTTTAAAAAGATATCAAATAGGAATTAAACTCTTTTTCTTAAGCATCAATGTGGTTTTCCTTTTGCTTGGATATGAATTATCAGAGAAGATTTTTAGTTCTTTAAATTACTTCAACTTAAAAAAAATCTCTTATTGTAAGTCTTATTTTTTTCATCACCTAAGTATGCATGATATTTTATTAATTTGAATCACTAGCCTCTATCTAAGTTGCTTAACTCATAATACCGGTAAAAGGAGCTACCCTAGTATTTCCCTACATGCCATCTGACACACTGAGGGCTCCAAAGCCAAATATCACTTTCACTGCGAAGTGTACAGTACCAAGGTAGGAGACTGGCAGCCACAGTGTGTGTGGCAGTGCTGACACCAGTGAATTACCACCTGACTAGATAGCTCCCTTAGAGAACAGAGTGGATGCTTAGTTTGTTCTATGTCGTTAACCTGCACCAAGATGAAGTTTGGGACCAACTAAGAATTGACAGTAAGACCTAAATGATGGAAAATAGGTCTATAAAATTCATGTGGATAACCTTCCTGAGTGCCTTGCTCTTTCTAGTTGGAAGTCTTTTGTTTTTATGGCCAGCTACTGCAGCAGATTTTACAATACAAGTAAAATCAAGAATAATAATCCACAGAAATACTGAATAGCTTCAGGAGGCGTATAGAGTTTTTTTTTTTTTAAAGCTGGAAGAATAAAAAGAAACCAGAAAAAGAAAAACAAATCTAAGCAAGTTTACAAAGCAAGTGTGGAATGGAGCAATTAAAGCCAAACAAATTTATGATTCTATTCTGGAATGGAAATGTAGCTGTGGCTGCTGTGATCTGCTTGCATCCACTCAACACTCACCTTTGAAACTGGCACACTCTGAAGTCACTGCACATCTCTTAACTCCATCTCTGCTGGAGGCTTCTCCTTCCCTGCAGAAGCTGATTCAGCTTCAGGGAAGCAAGCTGGAACTGCCTTGGAGTCAACAATCATGAAAGAAGTCCTGTACAGGCCTTCTGGATGATGATGTGGCATGTAAACACCTAACTTCTTTGCTTTTATGAGAATAATTCCGAGGAATATTGCTCATATTGTCTCCTGGAGTTCCCCAGTGAGATCCAGGTCCTCCTTTGCACTAGAAGGAGTTGATAACTTTCTTGATAATGTACTCCTTACTGGATTCCTTTCTTTTTTCTTACTTTCCCACTTCCCTATCAGTGTTTCCTGAATTCTATTCCCAACTAACTACATTGAAACCTTGTATGACTGTTGTGGGAAGACAAAGTACGAGGGGGAGCCAAGTGACAATAAAAGACAGGAAAGAATACTAAATGTTGTATATATGTTTTCTGTAATTGAAATATATTTTAATTATGAGTAAGACTTCTATAAAGTCTACTAGACAATTATATGCCCCTGATTCCTAAGCCAAATAAATACAATCAATATTTCCTGAGAAATGCAATTGAAGGGGTGACATTTTAAGGCAAAATTGATCTCATTCCAAAGTTTAGGCAAAGGCAGGATGGCCTGCTTACTGTCATGCCTCTCCTTATTCTACCACACCTTACCTACTCCCTTAGGAAGCTCAGAGAGAATTTTTCTAACCTGGCTATTTTTAAAGTCAAAGTCTGGGAGTCACTTTTCCTAGAAAGTTCTGTAAATATGCCATGTGACTCATTTTCTCACTCTTCTTATGTGGCCTGAAAATTGAGTAAGCTTTCTGGGTCTTCCTTCTCTTTCATCCTCCATGTGGCTTGAGAGGTAATCTGTAAACTACCCACCACCCTCTACCCACTCTCCTGCTTGTTCCTCCCAATTACTCCTCACCAAAGGACAAGTCAAGATTCCAATTGGACTACTCCACTCTAGGTATTAGGGTTAAGTGCACTCTCACCCCATTTCCCAGGTTCCATTTCTTTTGTCATTGATTGAATAAGCATTGTAATGGCCTTTTCTTACCAAGTGATAACATCTAAAGTTTCATTTTGGGTTCAGGGCAAAAGATGCTCCCAAAGTCTACAAGATAGGCCATACACTCCAATTTAATTTTATCAAAGTTTTGCAATGTAGTTTGTAGCTAAAATCACAGCTAGCAATTTGGTTTTGGTTTTTGCCTCTTTTTTGAATTTGTGTTTGTGTGTGGGGGGCACAGAAAAATAAGGGGAGATGGGTGGTAGAGAATTAAGTATAAATTAGTAGCTTTCTTATTTGCTTTCTTGAGAAATAATGAAGAAATTGAAACAGAAGAGAGAAAATACCTCTGCACTCGAAGAAGACAGGCAGGAAGCAACAACAGACATCTCATTAGGGACAAAACATGATGATGAATATTTCAGTGGATTTTTGATTCAGTCACTCATGAAATATTAATTGAGAGATACTGTGCACCAATGTTATTTTATGTATAAGTTATCTAGGACTAGGTAAGGTATAGGAAATTAGATAATGTATTGAAAGAAAAGAAGAAAAGGGTATGGGAAAAGCTAGATCGGGGTAGGCAATAATATATTTAGTAAAGTGGTCAGGAAATGTCTTAATGAAAAGGTTACGTTTGAAAACACATATAAATAAGGTGTAGAGTTAGAAAAAAACTGAGGAAACTTCCTGCAGTGTCTCCGAGGGAGCATCCTGGGATGTCCCATGACCAACAAAGCTTCCAGCGTAGCTAGCAGAGAGGAGAAGACAGTAGGAGATGAGGTTAGGGTGATAATAAAGGTCATTATAAGAACTCTGCATGATACTTTTTGTTAGAACATACATCATGTGAGAAATTTAAGTCAAGAAGTGACAGGTACTGATTTCAAATATCTAGAGATCACTTTGGCCCTAAAGTAAAAAATGTAGGAACAGAAGGTAGAAGCAGAGTGAAAAACTAGTAGGTCATTGCAGTGATAAATATGTAAGAAGACAGTGATTTGAGACAAATAGCAACAGTAAGATAAAACAGATCATAGGAATCTAAATGCATTTGAAAGTAGAGTCCACAAAATTTTCTGACATAGTGGATGTGGAATGTGAAATCAGTGAATGAATTATAACTCCATCTCCTTTGGCCTGAGGATCTGAAAGAGGCATCAGTGATTTGATTGGGGGGGGGGGATAAAATCAGGGGTTTGGCATTGATATTCCACTTTAGGTGGGCAATCTGACTGTTGCCCTTTTGTTTTGGTAATAAGGAAATTTCTCTTGCCCCTTGCAAACCACAGTGTTTGACTCTCATACCATGACTCTAAATTCATTTTAAAAGTCTTAAGGCAGAAATAAGTTGATTTGTAACAAAGAAAAGTAGTTAAACTTAAATGGAAAATAATGAAATAGAGCAGTCTGTATGAAGAATATTCCTACTGGGAGTAGCTGAAAAAACAAGTTATTGTTAAGTTCTCTGATGGCCTTAATGTCATAAATCCAATGGATGGGATATCTTTCAGTCTTTACTTTTCTTGACTTCTTAGCAAAATTGGACAAGATCGTCTGTTTCTCTTCCTGAAACACTCTTGTCTCTCATCTTGGCAACTTTATGTTCTTCAGTATTTGACTATGCCTTTTAGTTTATATCACATGATCACCACCCTCCCATTTGGTCAATAAATGTAGAAGTTTCTCAAGTATTCATTTTATTTCATTTTCAAAAGCAAGCTATTACTAAGTTTCTTCTCTCAATAGTATCTGATGATATTATAGCTTGATTATTGTTGAAGTTAAATCTGTAATATAACCTTTATTTCTCATTTGAGATCAAACTAGGATTTGGTCCAATTGGAATCAGCACCTAAAGAAAATTATTTTTGCATAAATTCTTAGAGACCATTGCTAAAGTAAAAGGAACATAAAATGTTAAGGTTTTTGATAATGATTGCTAACTTCCCTCTAATGTGTGAATTTACACTCTCACCAGAACATTATTAGTCTTAATATTGAACAATTTGATCAGTTAAATATATCCTCATATTTATATCTTTATTTGCTAGCAACTTGTATTTTAGTTTTGAATTACTTGTTCTTATGCTTTGTTTTTTAATATAGAACATTTTTATTTTCTGACTTAGATTTTTTAAAAACTCAGTGCATTGAAAATGGGTAATCCAGTCTCTGTATTGAAATTATATTTCCTTTGAATACGTAAATGTTTTGCACCGACTCAATAAATAAAATATCCATACAAGTAAAGCATCCTTACTTTGAAATTCAAAGCACAAAATGCTCTAAAACTCTATACTTTGGGTACACCAACACGATGTCACAAGTGGAAAATTCTACACCTTGCCTCATGTGCTGGGTTTCAGGCTAAATGCAACCAATACTTTGCTTCATTCATAAAAGTATTATTGCATAAAAGTACCATGAGGCTATGCACATAAAATGTAGATGAAGCATAAATGAGTTTGTATTTAAACTTAGATTCCATTTCCAAGATATCTCATTATGTATATACAAATATTCCAAAATCTAAAAAAAAATCAAACTCTAGAACACTCTGTTTCCTTGTATTTTGAACAAGGGTTGCACAATTTACTTTTTATACTTTGTATAAATTCTACAGGTCACCACCCTTTACCCAATGCCCAGTATGGTTTTTCAATCACAATGGGTGCTCAACACAACCAAATTGAAATTTTATACATAATGTATAAATTTAGATAATGATTATAGATTTCCTATACTTACTATAAAATTATTTCTTCTAGGTTTTAAAATTCAGTATGTAATTTTATAAAATAATTTAATGTGCTTTTTAATGACATGGATTATTATGGTTCTTCATAACTTTTAAAGTTGTACTTAATAGAATAAATTTTTTCATTGTAGAACATTGTAGAACTTTACTTATTTCCTTATTATCCAAACTATACAGAAAATGACCTTTACATTAATTCTTAAGTCTTCATAAACAATAATAGTGTGATTCTGTCTTTCTGAAAGTGTTCTAGTCTTAATTAAATATCATTTGGGAAAAAGTTTATTTAGGAATACAAACAATTTAGTAACATGGAAAAGAACAGAAACTTGTTATATGCTGTATTTATAAACTGGAAAATAGTGCTTGGGGAGTAAATAACTTTTGTTCTTTTACTTGTTTGTGTTTTCTATACAGTGTGGTGACTACCACAGCTTATAATTAGCCATTGAAAGAAGAGTATATGTGATAAATTTTCAAAAGTACCAGAATATTTTATTCTCAGAATGTCATCCTCATACCTATTTTTTTCATTTTATTAAAATAAAACTGAATAATCAGAGCTAAGATGTTGCCCTTTCTATTCTGAATTACATTGCTATTTACATTGACTTGCATAATCTGCAAGACTTTATATCTGCAAGTGAATATTTCTACTAATTCTAATCTTTCCTGATAGTAATACAGACATCAGGTAATAGAATAGTGGGAGCATAACTATTAAGCTGAAATTTAGCTCTTAAGTGATAGTTCATCAATATATGTCTTATAGTACTGCATGGTTTCCTTTGTGATGAGATATTTGTGTGCATAGCACGCATTCGATACAGTATATTTCCCTTTCACCTTCTACTTTTTATACTTTGTATAACTTCTACAGATCACCACCCTTTACCCAATGCCCAGTCTGGTTTTTCAATCACAGTGGGTGCTCAACACTTTTGAATAGATTGGTATATAAATAAAAGTGGAATCTAGAAACTAAAATACATATTGGCATGCACTCATTGTAGATGGTGCAGACATTATAATTATTGTTATAATAAGTAACTGGTATAATAAGTAGAAGAGCAATATGTAATTCATTATTTAATTAGTTAAAACCTATGGGGCTGTGTAGGCCGATGAAAAATTGCCAAGGTCAAGGTTACTAGTAGTTACTCCTTTATTAGGCTCTTAACTTCTCAGACCTGGAGACAATGTACTTTCCTCCATTATATTTGCAATACCTTGCATGATGAGTATTCAGTACGTTTTAAGTCCTAAATAAACATTGTGGAAGGGAAGAAGGAGCAGTTCATCCCTAAAGGGTTTGAAGCCAAAAGCCGAAGTAACAAAAAAGAAACCAAAGGGCGGGAAAGTGCAAAGGAGAAGAGGTTGGACTGTGGTCTGATTGTCGGGGGATTGGCCTTCAGCCCCTGACTTCCCCACCCAGCAGGAAGCTCTGGGTACCTCACCATCCTCAAGTGCCTGACGTCTTTTGCCTGATCCTTGCTAGGGACTCAGTGATGGGCAGATCAAGATTTGCGAGGTAGAGACAGGGCTCCTGCTTTTGAAACTCTCCGGCCACCAAGATGTCGTGAGAGATCTGAGCTTCACACTCAGTGGCAGTTTGATTTTGGTCTCTACTTCATGGGACAAGACTCTTCGCATCTGAGACCTGAATAAACATGGTCAACAGATTCAGGCGTTATCGGAACACCTGCAGTGGGTGTACTGCTGTACCATCTCCCCAGACTGCAGCTTGCTGTGCTCTGAAGCAGGAAAGAGGTTGGTATGTCTCTGGAGCAGGGATCTTACTTATTAATTTGGAAGCTGGAGAGCCACCAAAGCAGTGTTGTCTCCTGTGACTTCTCCTCCGACTCTGCCTTGCTCTCATGGCTTCTTAACATACCAGTGTGACTACATGGAGACCCTACACTAGCGAAAGGTTGAGGTCACTCTACCATACCCAGGCCGATCCCACTGTGGATGACAGTGATGTCCATATTAGTTCATTGTGAGCCTTCTCCAGAAGGATTATACCTTGCCACAGTGGCAGACGACAGACTACTCAAGATCTGGGTCCTGGAACTGAAAACTCCAATTGCATGTGCTCCTATGACCAATAGTCTTTGCTGTATATTTTTTTCCACATGGTGGAGTTATTGCCAAAGGGACAACAAATGGTCACTGTCCAGTTCTGGACAGCTCCTAGGGTCCTATCCTCACTGAAGCACTTGTGCCGGAAAGTCCTCCGAAGTTTCCTCACAGCCTACCAAGTCCTAGTGTTGCCAATCCTCAAGAAAATGAAAGAGTTCCTCCTCAAGAAAATGAAAGAGTTCCTTTTAAACAATGCTATATATCTTGTTTTCTTTAAAGCAGGATAAATCTTCCTGGCAAAGGAGTAGCTGGAATAATGGACCAAAAATCTAGTCTTGGATTGAAGTAGCATTTCTTTGGGATTGTGAATAGAATATAGCAAAGCCAGACTCCAGTGGACTAGTCCTGGATCTTTCTCGCCCTGGCATGTGAAGAGATTCTACTTCTGCAGTGACAGGGCTTTACCACAAATCTTCATTCCACTATGAACAGGAAGTGTTGAACTCTTTCTAGTCATTTTGATCCAAAGTACAGTTATCAATGTTTTTATAATGCAAGTACGCCTCCAGAGCCTCTCTAGTGGCAGAGAGGTCCACATTCCCTCAACTGGAAAGAATGACTTCTACCTTGTACCCATCATTCTTGTGTTTCTGATGCAGTGGTAGCATTGTTTAAAGTTCTCTCTTGCAGTAGCCAGAGTTGCTTTGATGTTGGCAAGTGTTCTCTCTCCTTGGGCTCACCTCTGACCAGCAAGATCAAGTTTTCATGGAGTCATTTGATAGGAGGTTTTGACTTAGCTTAACTAAATTTCAGAGAAATCAGATGCTGTGCTGACTGATCCAGACACTATTATTGTCTTTTTTTTCCCAAAAAATGGTGTGCATGTCTAGGAGATGACAAATTTGTATGACAGATTATACAAGGATGTATTCTTAAACTGCGTGACTGTTCAGATGGCTACTGAGTTGTCAGCTGCCATTTATTAGCATCATATTTATTTGTATTTTCTCAACAGATGTTAAGGTATAACTGTGTTTTTCTCGATATCTAAAGTACTTAATTTGAACAGTTGAAAAAAATTATACTAGCAATGGATTACCTATTGAAGGTAAATAAAATTATTAAAATTACAATAACAGCAGGTATAGGAAGTCTCCACCAACTCAAGAGCTGACAGAACAAAAAAAAGAAGAAAGAGCCCACTAAGGCTAATATGTTTAAGGCACAATGATTGGTGGAGAACTCTGCTGAAGTTCCATAGACCAGAGCCAGTAAAGAAAAGAACTCTCTGGTCAGCTGCTCATGGGATAACTAGAGAAATGTACAAGGCAGCTGTCTGCTTGTGTGCCAGCAAGAGGGATGAGAAGCTCCTGGCTGGAAAAGCCATCAGGATTCACTGCTGGGTTATTGACAAAACTAGAGGAAGAGGTTTGCTCCACTGGGTCTCCCACATAACACCATCAGGAACACCACCCAATATGGGGACACACTTGCTGCTGAGGAAATGATTCACTGCCATGAGAGCCTTCTGTGACTAGTTGTACAATGAGAACCAGAAGGAAAACAAGCAATCGATCTCTTTCCAACAGTGTCCTTCTAGCACCTTCTATTCACAGGCTCCCTTTATGCAACCTGGTGCAGAACCCATCTCAAGTTGCACAAACCCAGGTAATGAAGGGTGAATTTTTGGTTGGGTCTGGCTCATGTCTGTAACCCCAGCACTTTGGGAGGTCAAGATGAGAGAATAACTTGAGCCCAGAAGTTTGAAACCAGCTTGGGCAACATAGTGAGACCTTATCTCTACAAAAATAAAACAAAATGTAATATAATGCAATACAATACAATAAGAGCAAGGGTGAACTTGACAATGTATTTTGAACAAACACACATGGTTGAGGTGAGGATGCACTCTCCTTCCTCCCCCACATGGACTAAAAGGGGAGTGCTATAGCCCCTGGTCTGTTCTCTCTTTATTTTTTTCTTCTCTCACTTATATTTTATGTGGCTATTTATTAAACAATGGATTAATACTATTGGTACTTGTTCAGATTAATATTATTAGAACCAAGTCTGGGATGCACAAGTACATGGAAATCTTCCTATATTTTTTGGCCCTGGCTGTCAAAACCTATAGATAAGGGGGACATCACATTTCACATCATTTTACTGTACTTGCTTACTTTTAAGGTTTTCTTATATGACAATGCAAAAATACCCAAGAACTGAGAGACTAGTGCTGCTTTCACTGAGCAAGGTAGAGAGTAGGGACCTAACTGCCGATAAATGCAAACACCTTGAAAATTTTTGGACAGGTGACATACTCTGCACCCAGCAAAGGTCTCTTTGAACACACAGAGACCAGAAAGTGATAGCAGACACTGGAATCCAGGTGCCCCATTCTTCACAATGTCCCAGGGTGGCACAAGAACTAAAACCCTACCTGGCAGATAAAAGTGGGTGAATGAACCAAAGATGCTTTGGGGTGGATCACTCCCTTCCAGACAGATGTGGATCATCAGTCCCATCCAGGAGGAGGATACATGAGAAGGGTGCAGGACTTTGAGCAACCACAGCCCAAGTAGAATGGGAGAAAGACCCACACTGGGACAGCCACCGTCATTGCAGCTTTCTGCCAGACTGGTGACTCACAGGCAAGGGGCCTGCCTGCTGAGTGAACATGGCAGATGTGCACCACCAGTGGTTTGTGGCCATGTTGCTAGCCAGACCAGGAAGAACTTCCTCAAGCCCTGTGTCCTGGCAGGGCAATGCCTGCCACCTCCTCAACAGCAAAAAATTCATTCTATTTCAAGAACAGAGTGCAGACCTGAATAGGGCGGGAATGACATGACAGACACCTGAGGGTTCTCTCAGTGGGAAGGCACCTGGGCTGGGCTATAGGATACTATAGGATACAGCCAGCAGACAGAAGACCTGCCCCACTCCCCAGCCACAGAGCACTAGTTGCTGAGGCTGAAAGCTGGTCTGACAAGTTTAGCAGCTGGTGAGAAGCTCTGCAATGACAGAATCCTGCCACAAGGTGGAGCAAAGAGCAGATTACCCTCCCTCTCTCACTAACATATTTTAAAATACAGAAAGAACTCCAGAACAGAGGATAATTGAATAGCTTCAGAGCTTTAAATCACCAGAGAAAATATAGAGAGCAAACAGAAGCCTGTTAAAAACAAGAAAAAAATCGATGAAAAAAATAAAATACTCAGAGTCCTAAAGAGACAGTGCCCCAAAAAGCAGCTATCAGAGCACAAACAATGGAACCCCCTTCAGAATGACCTGCCCTGGATGACAGCTATAGGAATCAGAGAATGGATAGTGAAAGTGAGCAGAAACCAAGAAAAGTTAGAAGCAAAGTTCATTGAAGTCATACAGGAAGTAAAAGCAGAGGTGGCCAGTTTCAAAAAAGCCCGTTCTGAAATAATTGAAATGAAAAGCTTCATTCTGGAAATCAAGAACACACTACTAAGCATAGGTAGTAGGACTGACCAAGCAGAGGAAAGAATCTCAGAGCTTGAACACCAAAATATGAAATTAACCCAGTCTGTCAAAACATACAACAAAATGTTAAAAAGAAGGATCAAAGCCTCCAGGAAATGTGGGACTATGTCAAAAAGCCAAATCTATGCCTGATTTGTATCCCTGAGCAGAAAGGAAATAGAAAATACCATGGAACAAGAATTCCTTAAGGTCATTCAAGAAAATCTCCCATGTCTAGTCAAAGAGATGATTACCCAAGCAAAAGCGATTCAGAGAACTCTTGCAACGTATCATATGAGAAGAACAATCCCAAGGCACATAGAATCTGCCTTCACAAAATAAGCATGAAAAAAAGTTCTAAAGGCAGCAAGAGAGAAAAGTCATACAACCTTCTGGGCAAGACACTTCAGAATCACTCCAAACTTATCTGCAAAAAAACCCTACAAATCAGAAGGGACTGGAGTCCAATTTTTTGTTCTCAAAGATAAGCTATTCTAGCCCAGAATTTCCTACTATGTCAAGCTAAGCTTAATTAGTGATGGAAAACTAAAATCATTCCCAGACATCCAATACCTAAGGGAATATGCCACCTCCATATCAGCCCTTCAGAAGACACAAAGTATTTTACACAGAAAAAAAAAAAGAACAGTCAAACCCAACACAAAAGTACAGGAAAACACAGTGTTAACTGAGAATATAGAACACTCATGAAAATGAAAATACACACATATATAAATTAAAAAGGAAAACAAAGCAACCCCCTAAGAGCCCTATCATAAGAATAGACTCTCACATTTCAATAATCAATCTGAACGTGAATGGACTAATACACCAGTGAAAAGACATAGAATGGCAAACTGGATAAAGAAACTTGATCCAACAGTCTACTTCCTCCAGGAAACCTATCTCACTGCAAACAAACAAACAAACAAAAACAAAATCCACATGCTCAAAGTTGGAGGCTGGAAAACTATCTTTCAGGCAAACAAAAAACAAAAGAGGGTAGGCATAGCTATTCTAATATCAAACAAAGAAGTCTTCAAGCCACCAAAAGTTAGAAAAGACACAACACAATGATGAAAGACTCAATCCACCAGCAAGAAATATCCATCATAAACATATAGGCCAGATTACACTGCAATAAAATAAATATTGCCACTAACAAGATTCATTCAAGACACACAAAGGAAATAGACACTAAACATGCTTCTGAACAACTTTTTGATCAACAGAAATAAAAAATTCCTGGAAGCAAATGAAAACAAAG
>CAUYQG010129353.1:0-19973 GCA_963574415.1 Tarsius wallacei
GGGCTCGGTGGCTCAGCCTGTAATCCCGCGCCTTGGGAGGCTGAGGTGAGTGGATTGCCTGAGCCCGCAGGTTCGAGACCCGCCTGGGCAGGCGAAACCTCATCTCTACAATAAATCAAAAAAATCAGCCAGGCGTGGTAGCACGCGCCTGTAGTTCCGGCTACTCAGAAGGCTGAGGCGGAAGGATCGCCGGAGCCCAGCAAGTCGAGGCTGCGGTGGCCGGGAGCGGCCACTGCACTCCAGTCTGGGCGACAGAGTGAGACTCCAACTCAAAAAAAAAAAAAAAGAAAGCAGGGAGATAGCCCGCAGAATGGGAAAACAATATTTGTGACCTGTATATCTGAAAAAGGCTTCACATCCACAATCTTACTCAAGGAACTCAAATGGGCCGAAAGGAAAAAAACAAATAGACCCATTAAAAAGGTGAGCAAAAGACATGATTAGACACTTCTGAAAAGAAAATATAGGGGCAACAACAGAACATGAAAAATTGCTCAGCCTCACTAATCATCAGAGAAATGCAAATGAAAACCACATTGAGATACTGCCTAACTCCAGTAAGAATGGCTATCATTAATAAAACAAAAAGCAACAGAATGGTGAGGATGAGGAGAAAGGGAACACTTCTACACTGTTGGTGGGAGTGCAAACTAGTTTAATCTCTATGGAGAACAGTGTGGTAATTTCTAAAAGAATGAGAAATTGACCTTTCATATGACGCAGCAATTCTCCTATTGGTAATATACCAGGAGAATGTCAAATCATTCTCCAAAAAGATACCTGCACACACATGATATTGCAGCTCTATTCACAATAGCAAAAACATGGAACCAACCATGCTGCCTATCAAAACTGGACTGGATTTTTAAAAATGTGGTACATATACATGATATAGTTCACACAACCAATAAAGAAGGACAAACATACAGACTTCACAGCAACTTGGATAGATGTAGGGTCTTTAATACTCAGTGACCTATCACAGAAACAAAGAACTTAGTGTCACATGTTCTTATTCATAAGCAAATGTTTAATATTTACCATAATACTATAAGAAAAGAATTGGCAATAGCAGGATACTGCCTGGGGAGAGAGTCGGGAGACACAACATTAATAAGGGTACCTGATCTCAAACCAGGTGAAGTGGAGACCAAAGGGATTCCCAAATTTAACTGTATATATAACCCTGAATTGCATCCCACTTCTTAAATAAAATAAAATACATTAAAATAAAATAAAAAGCAATTAAAAGTTTTAAGTGTTGGAAGAAAGAGTTTGGTATTTTAAATGATATATGAGATGTGGTGATAACTGAAACTAGTATAAACAAGACAATAAAAGATAAAGATAGACTTGGATGTTTTTTAAAATGTAAAATTAGAAGAATTTGATAGTGGGTTTTTGTAGGGATTGAGGACGAAGGAGTGTTAAATGAAGGTTTCAGGATGCAACGTACAACGGAATACACTTTAATGTCTCCAAGTATGGAGGTAATAAGAATAGGAATGGAAATCAGGTTAAGCAGAGGAGATTATGTTGTAGGTTTTGGATATTATTTATCCTAGCTGCCTTTGCATTATGAAAGCAGAATTGTTGAATGGTAAAAGGGACTGACAGGAGTATGGAGTGAAACTTGAGAATGGGCATATATATCGTGGCTGGTTAAATAATATTTGAAATCAGATGTACCTGATGCATACATGGTAATCAAAGGCATAAACAAGGATGAAATAATTTGAGAGAGTATCACATGAGAAAAGAAGATAATCTTGGACTGTGTCTTAAAGAGATTAAAGAGGGCCACGTAGTGACGTAGGAGATAGCAATGTGGTCAACAAGAATGTCTCCTGAGATGTAGGAGGAAAGTGGAACAGAAAGAAGTAATAGACACGTGACAAAGAGGTTGAAGAAAAGGGATGGGGGACTGTGATGAGGTCAAGTTACTTTGGGCTTGAAGAATGAATTTGATATTTCACAGCATGGAGATAACTTAATCACTTAAAAAATTTTAACGGAAGTCAATCCCAGAATGAAGTGAGCTTAAAATGGGTAAGAGGTGATGAGTGATGATGAAATAAGAAAGTACAGGAAATCCTTTGAAGGGGGAACTGAGGGAAAATACAGAAATTTAGTTGACTAAGTAAACGGAGTCCAGGAAAAAATATGTGTTTTTTCTGGATGATGCTTGTAGAACCCAATATTGGAGCAGAAGTTACCGATTATAGAGAGGAAGTATTTGTTAGTTAATATTGTATGGTAACTGAGAATCAGGAAGAGATGTGACATATAGTAGAAGGGGAGTAGACTCCCCTTTGATGGGAAGGAGTCACCTAGTCTAGAATCGTAAGGGCCAAGGAAGAGGAGATGGATGCAGATGTGTATAGCTCTGCAATTTAATACTGAAACATATTTCAGATTCAATTTTACATCTTCTGTTTTCTCTGTGAAGTTTGCTGCTGATATATAGCTATCCTTCATTATTCAGAGCTATTAGTTCCAAGACCTCTCTGGATACCAATCCTCAGATGTTCAAGTCTCTTATATATTGCATATAGCCTACCCACATCATACATTATTCTTTTAAAAAAAAAACCTCTTTATTACTTATAATACCTAATACAATGAAAATGCTATTTAAATAGTTGTTATATCCACTTTTATTTGTGTCATATTTTTGGTTGCACTTTTATTTCTTAGTAATTATTTTTTTATCCATTGTTGGCTGAATCCACAGATTCAGAGCACATGGAATAGGAGAGTCAACTGTAACTGGAAGGGGTATGGAATAGGAGACTTGAAAAACATTGTGACATTCTAAAATGTTGGAACTAATTATAAAACTGACCAATAAAAAAGTGGAATGAGTTCTGAGCAATGCTACGGTCCACTAAAAACAGGAGCTTAGTAAGTCTGAAGTGGCAACAATCTAATAAGACCCAGTGAAACATAGAAGAACAAGTAAGATATGAATAAACTTATAGTTGAGTAAGTCTAGAATAACAGAAGAGGGCAAAGGGTTTACAGTGTGGCATATAAATTTTTGATATTGATTAGATAATTATTGAAATTATGGACCACATGGATTAAGCATTATAAGTGAAATAAATAAGATGATAATATGTAAGGGATAACTCTGCATGCCTATAAGTCAGAAATCTTGATGAGGAAGATAGCTATGAGACATGACAAGCTGAGAGTGGAATTCTGAAACTAGAAATTTTAAATTTGATTAGTTTGATGTGAAAGCTGAAGTCTAGGGTATAACTGTGAGACTTAGTTGCAAAGACTTTCACTGAGATCAAGCTAGTCAAGATCTGAAGTATAGGATGGGTTTCACACGTGGATATTGAAATCAAAAAGAATGACAGTAAGGGTTGGAGTGAAGACAGAGGCAGTTGCTGTGGTTGAGAAAAGTGGTGAACATCTCCATTTCCCTTGCACCCAAATGCATCTAATTACCAAGACCTGTGATTCTAATGCCTAAGTCTCTTTTCAACTTGATATAATAAAGTGAGAATACCTCAATTAATGTAGGAAACAAGGCTCTCTGACAACCTTTAGAGTACTTTCACAACATATCTCCAACATTTCTATCACTACTTGCATTATGCATTCTTTACTTGACCAGTACTATATCCTTTCACTGGGTTTTCTGTTTTACAAATGCAGTTGTTGCAGTAGTTTTCATAGTTTCTTCATCCGCTGGCAAATAAGTTTTTGGTTTTTGTTTACTTGGGGTTTTTTTGTTAAAAGACAGCTTGAATCTTAACTTTTTTTTTCTAGAAAGTTTTTACAACTTCCCTTGCACTGAAGTACAAAATCGTTGTCAGTCTTACCCTTCTCATCCATTTCATGCTACTCTCCCATGTATTTCTGAGTCTAGATCACAATCATCTTTTTTCATTTCCTGGAACATACTGCATACCTTTCTGAATCCTGGTCTTCAAACATGTCACTTTTATTATCTTCCATTTTGTACTTGTTTTCTCATTCCGCATCACCACTTCTGTAAGTGGCCCATACATTTTTCCTTTCATTACTTGTTTTAAAATCTTGCTGAAGATCAATACTACTATATAATTTTCAAACTCTGGCTGTTGCATTATGTGTAAGTTTTATTGACATAAAAAGCCTAGTACCAATCTTCTACTGCTTTTCTGAATCACTGTCTTATAGATCTAAAGTAATGACAAGAAATTCTGTCATTGATCTCTTTCTGTGCCTGGAATAAGATATAATAAAGTGAGACTATCTCAATTAACTTAGGAAAACAAGGCTCTCTGACAACTTTTAGAGTACTTTCACAACATATTGGGCATTTCCAATGTTACTTTATCTTATTCAGTTTGAAATTTTGTGAGGAGAGCTAAAACAAAGTAAGTTTGGGTTTATAAATATTTTCTTCCAAATTTATCATACCAGGAGCCCAATGTAGTCTTATTTAAAGAGAAAAAAAATCTCTCAATGACCATGACAGCAGAGTTTCAGGTTTTATTTTAACAGCATGAATGTGAGGAAAAATGAATTATCAATGATACTCTTGCTTGTTAGTCAGTTGACTTGTAATTATTTACCATTTTAGAACTAGAGATGCTAATAGAAACATTAAGTGAACAACCAATCACACAATCACTTTTTGAAGTAAAGACTTACCGATACCTTTGAATGTTACTTCTGGAATTCTTCTAGAAGGGATGACGTGCATCGTTCTTATTCCTTTTCATCTTAGAACATAAGAACGAAACTTATACTCCATTGAAGATGGTCTATTGTGACAGGAGTCTGGATTATTAAAGCCTTTGTGGGACAGCCTTAACTGTCACAAGTAACGTACACCTGAATACCATTTACATTGATTGAGTTGTTAACTATATCTTAAGTATCTCTTCTGCTCTCCTATTTTGACATCCATATCTGGTCCGTAAACTCAAAGCAATATTTTTGAACTAATCTTATGTTTTTTAATGGAGAAGGCAATTTTGATGTGCGATATGGAAAAGAGAGAAAACTCGAACAGCTGAAAAACCAAACACAAGCAAATGCACAGAGAAAAGTATAGTGAATTCTTAGAAAATATGTATAGTTTTGAGATCCATTTTTTCTGCTATGACATTTGGATTAATATCTTGATATTGGACAATGTCAGTGGAAGATGCTTCTTCAATAGGTTGTTAGACTGAAAGAAAATATATATTCCATGTAAGAAATATTGTCTGTCATTTAAAGTATTTGTATAGCTTTATGTATTTCACACTAGTACCTTTAGATATATGGCTGAATGCATAGATTGATATCTTCTCTTTGAATATCATTAAATAAAGCATGGTTTCAGAAAAATTCAGCCTAATTTCTACATATATTTGTCTTCTTTAATAATTTAATAATCTCCTTTACCAAATTGTATACTTCATCTATTAATATCTGAACATCATCTGAATTGATGTTTGACTTCAGATTTATGTTAACCTTACAAGCAGAATATGAAAAAGTTTAACCTACTGAATTTGCTATCATTTGTATAATGTCCTTATTAAACTATGAGGTGAGGTTCTTTAGAAACAAAGTTTAGAAACATGAAGAAAAGCAACACCATTTTAAAAATGTACAATCCGTTGGAAGGAATTTGAGTCTAATTCAGATTATATGTATTTCTACAAGTAATGTTAGAAGCCAAATTATCTTTTTGGTATTAATTGTCTCATCTCCTGGCTCATAAAATGAGTGTTTATTTCCATGATACATTTAGTTTTTTAAAAAACTTCCTATAAGCTTAGTTTGTGTCTCTGCATTTTTTTTTCCCAATTCAGCTGATAAATCAGCTGTCATGATGCATTGTTCATTGGAAACTTCTTTTGTGATAAATCCGACACCATGTACACAGCTATTATAAAAATCAGAGGTGTACTTCAAGACTGTAAGAAGTTTGAATTGCTTTAGAAAGGCAGAAAAAAACATGAAATATGAACTTCAGGGACAAATATGAATCACATTTCTAAACTATAATAAAGATAATTACAGATAATGAGAGGACACATGCCTAAAAATGTTATTTTATTTTGGTCTGGGACATGACAATCTACAGATATAAAATATATATCTAAAAATCTTCTGTTCTACTCTTTAATTTATACATCTAAAACTCAATGTACCAGAGATTTTTGCCATTTTTGAATCAATAGTTGCAATGAATTTAATTTCACTGCTTAGGGTGCAAACTGAGTTGAGGTCTCAAAATATGAGTAATTCTGAGAAATCTTTTCTTTTTTTAAATATTCAATTTTTTTTTTTTTTGAGTCGGAGTCTCACTCTGTCGCCCAGACTGGAGTGCAGTGGCCACTCCTGGCCACCGCAGCCTCGACCTGCTGGGCTCCGGCAATCCTTCCGCCTCAGCCTTCCAAGTAGCTGGAACTACAGGTGCGCGCTACCATGCCCGGCTAATTTTTTGATTTGTTGTAGAGATGAGGTCTCGCTTGCCCAGGTGGGTCTTGAACCCGCAGGCTCAGGCAATCCACTCACCTCAGCCTCCCCAGGCGAGGGATTACAGGCTGAGCCACCAAGCCCAGCTGGTAAACTGGATTTTAAAAAAAAGACCCAATCATCTTCTGCCTATAAGAGACCCACCTACTGGCCAAAGACAGCCACAGGTTCAAAGCAAATGGATGGAAAAAGATGTATCAAGTGAATGGAAAACAAAAAGCAGAAATAGCCATCCTCATGTCAGATAACACAGAATTTAAACCAAAAACAGTAAAAGAAAAAAAAAAAAAAAGACAACGAAGGACACTATAAAATGATAAAGAGTGCAATTCAACAAGGGGATTTAACTATCTTAAATATTTATGCCCTGAACACTAAAATCATGAAACAAACACTACTTGACCTTAGGAAACATATTGATAGCAACACAATAATAGTTGGGGGGCTTCAACACCACACTAACATCACTAGACAGCTCATCAAGGCAGAAAACAACAAAGAAACACCGGATTTAACTGGACTATAGGTCAAATAAACCTAACAGACATCTACAGAACTTTCCACTCAACAACTGAAGAATGTGCATTCTTCTCATTTCCACATGGAACATTCTCCAAAATAGACCATATGCTCAGTCATAAAGCAAGTCTTAATAAATTAAAAAAAAAAATCAAAATTATACCAAGCATCTTCTTGGACTACAGTGGAATAAAATTAGAAGTCACTAAGAAAAACTCCCCAAAGTATACTACTACATGGAAATTGAACAATTCGCTTTTGAATGACCCCTCAGTACAACAAATTAAAAAGCAAAAGACAGAAATTTTAAAAAATAAAACAAATAGAAATAGAGAAACAACATACCAAAATCTCTGGGGTACAGCAAAAGCAGTGCTGAGAGGATATTTTATAACATTAAATGCCTACATCAAGAAGATAGTTCCTGTACCTCAAGGAACTAGAAAAACAAGAACAATCGCAACCCAAAGTTGGCAGAAAAAACAAAACAAAATAAGGACCAAAGCAGAACTAAAGGAGATTGAGACCAAAACAAAAACAAAAGATGAAAAACAATGATACAAAGGGTCAATGAATCCAAAAGTGAGTTCTTCAAAAGGGTAAATAAAATCAACAGACCTTTAGCTAGACTGCCAAGGAAAAAAGAGAGAAGACTCAAATAAATACAACCAGAAATGTTAGAGGACCCTAAAAGTGAATGAGAAGTGAGGGGGAAAAAATAAAAGAAAGAAATTATGGAGGTGACATAACAACCAATACCACAGAAATGCAAAAGATCATCAGAGACTACTGTGAACATCTCCATGGCAACAAACTGGAAAATCTAGAGTAAATGGATGACTTCCTGGAAGCATACAACCTCCCAACACTAAACCAGGAAGAAAGAGATACCTTGAATAGATCAATAATGAGCAATGAAATTGAATCAGTAATAAAAAAAAATCTTCTGGCAAAAATAGCCCAGGGATGAATGAATTCACAGCTGAATTTTATCAGACATACAAAGAAGAGCTGGTACCAATCTTACTGAAACTGTTCCAAAAAACTAAGGAGGAGGGACTTCTCCCTAATTCATTCTATGAAGCCAGTATCACACTAACATGAAAATCAGACAAAGATACAACAACAACAAAAGAGAAAACTACAGGCCAATATCCCTGATGAATATAGATGGAAAATATCCTTAACAAAATACTAGCAAACTGAATTCAATACCATATCAAAAAAATAATTCATCACAACCAAGTGGGTTTCATTCCAAAGATGCAAGGACGGTTCAATATCCACAAATCAATAAACCTGATTCACCACATAAATGAAGTAAAAAACAAAAGCCATCTCAATAGATGCCAAAAAAGCATTTGCTAAAATCCAATATCCCTTCATGATAAAAACCCTCAACAAACTAGGCATCAAAGGACTATTTCAAAATAATAAGAGCTATATATAACAAACCCACAGCCAACATCACACTTAATGGGGAAAATTTGAAAACATTCTCCTTCAGAACTGGAACAAGACAGATACATCCACTCTCACCACTCTTATTCAACATCATATCAGTTGTATTAATTATTTCACTATGTATTACAATGTAATCATAATAGAAATAAAGTGCATAATAAATATTATGCTCTTGAATCATCCACTCCTCCACCCCATCCATGGAAAAATTGTCTTCCACAAAATTGGTCCCTGATGTCAAAAAGGTTGGGGACTGCTGTTCTAGTTAGTGGCTTATATGTCATCATTCAGTAAATAGTTCCTGTATACATTCATTCATTCAACTATCTTTAAAAAATATTCTTTTATTTAAAGACAGCATCTTGCTATGTTGCCCATGTTGGTCTCAAACTCCTGGTCTCAAGTGATCCTCCTGCCTCAGTCTCCCAAGTTGGGGATTGCAGGCATGAACCACTGTGCACAGCCATTCAAGTATTCTTTTGGGCAGTGTGTAGTACATTCTTACTATGTTCCACTACTAGTGTAGCTGCTGGAATACAGCGCTACCCATGAAGAGCTATTGTCTGAAGGAGATAGCACAAGAACAGATCATTTTAATGCAAAGTATTAAATGCTTTAATGTATATTATGACATGAAGGGTTTTTTTTTTTTTTTAGTCAGAGTCTCACTCTGTCACCCAGGCTGGAGTGCAGTGGTATGCTCACAGTCACTGCAACCTCGACCTGCTGGGCTCAGGCGATCCTTCTGCCTCAGCCTTCCAAGTAGCTGGAACTACAGGTGTGAGCCACCATGCCCAGCTAATTTCTGATTTATTGTAGAGACGAGTTCTCACCAAGTTGCCCAGGCTGATCTCGAACAAGTGAGCTCAGGCAACCCTCTTGCCTCTGCCTCCAAAAGTGCTGGGATTACAAGCGTGAGCCACCATGCCCGGCCAAACAAGCTGCTTTGTTTGTTTGTTTGTTTGTTTTTGAGTCTGAGTCTTACTCTGTCACCCAGGCTGGAGTGCAGGGGCACACTCTCGGTTCACTGCAGCCTCGACCTCCTGGGCTCAGGCGATCCTTCCCCTTCTGTCTTCCAAGTAGCTGGGACTACAGACATGCACCACCACACCTGGCTAATATTTTATTGTAGAGATGAAGTCTCACCATGCCTCCCAGGCTGGTCTCCAGGAGTGACGGATTCCTCTTTTCATTTCCCTGGATATTAAGCCTAACGAAATTGCATCCCCCACTTTCTACTAGGGACTCCTTGCTGTGGGCCTTTCAGCAACAGTAATATGTCTGCTTCCATTTATCAGTGTTCTTTCTCCTGCCAAGTTTTTCTTGTTTCTTTGTGATAAATGACCTTTTTGCATAGAACTTTACAAAGGAATGGCTCTGGCCTGTCACTGTCCATAACATCCTATTGTAAGGCAGCATTATAAATAAAAAATCTTCAGCGATAGCTTCTTTTTTTTTGAGTCGGAGTCTCACTCTGTCGCCCAGACTGGAGTGCAGTGACCGCTCCCGGCCACCGCAGCCTTGACCTACTGGGCTCTGGCGATCCCTCCAATTCAACCTTCCAAGTAGCTGGAACTACAGGTGCATGCTACCATGCCCGGCTGATTTTTTAATTTATTGTAAGATGAGGTTTCGCCAAATTGCCCAGGAGGGTCTCGAACCCACTCACCTCGGCCTCCCAAAGGGCGGGATTACAGGCTGAGCCATTGAGCCTGGCCGATAGCTTCTTTTTTTAAAAGAGCATTTCTTCTTTCTAAACAATTGCAGAGATTCTAGTTGTAAGTAAATGTGCCAGGCAGATACGGACGGCTCTTCATTCTGATGGGTGGATAACAGGCGGCTCATTCGTCCTAGGTCATCAACGTTGCAGGGCAGATATACACAGAGACACGGTCCATGTGTCTGAATATTTAAAAGCTATAAATCAAACTAGCAGCTGTTGAATAAAGCATGCTTGGTCTTCCTATATTGATGAATATACCTTCATAATAACAAAATGAAATGTGTTTAGAACGAAGGTTTTTATGTGACAGAAAGTTGGCAAAATATCTAAGATGATCAAATCGCATTATTATTGCCCAGGTCTGAGTGATCTGTGGAAAGGCTACAGATGTTTGGATAAAACATAGAAAACAACACATAAGGCTGGGCGTGGTGGCACACACCTATCATCCCAGCACTTTGGGAAACCAAAGCAGGAGGATTGCTTGAGTCCAGGAGTTTGAGACCAACCTAGGCAACATAGCAAGACCTCATCTCAACAAAAATGAAAAAAATTAGCTAGGCGTGATGGCGTATGCCTATAGTTCCAGCTACTCAGGAGGTTGAGGCAGAAAGATTTCCTGAGCTCAGATGGTCGAGCCTGGGGTGAGCCATGATGGTGCCACTGCACTCCAGCCTGGGCAACAGAGTGAGACATCGACTCAAAAATAACAAAAATAAAATAAAATGTGTATTACATATAAACAATAGCAAAATTGAAATGATTTAGTGGAGATATTTCCAAAAGTTATTTTTGTTTAAAATACTCAAAAGTGTCTACTAAAATTAAAAGGTAAAGAGCAGATTGTTAATCAACACTTTAAAATTCTTTGAAGCATTTAAATTTAATTTTTGAAAATTAGATACTATTGAACAGTTTAATAAAAACAAAATTATTTCAGTTCTGATGTTCAATCTTGCTTCAAATTGGCAGCACGCTTCACGCATGTTACAGCAAATGACAAGGTGTTCCTTGGTAGTCATGGGCAGTTCTGTTGAATGCCAACCACCTTGAGATCCCCAACTACAATTTGGAATATAGAGAAGGAGGAAAATGACCTTCAGCCCACTAGGAAATTAGAATCTGTTATGCAAGAACCTATTGAATCCATGATATTGGAGAGGGAAGATTGACAGGTTAATTTAACGTTTTGTTTCTTAAAAAAAAAAAAAAAAAAATAGAGACAAGGTCTCACCATATTTTCCAGGCTAATCTTAAACTCCTGGGTTCAAGCAGTTCTCTCACCTCAGCCTCCCAAAGTGCTGGGATTCCAGGTGTGAGCCTAATTCAACTTTATTTCTCCCTAAGTCTCTGCACCATTCACATCCTTCCCACAATCCAAAGCAATGTCCATTTTCAGTGCTGGCAATGGGATAAACCAAGTGTTCTTGCATTCATAGCCAGGTACCCTTTGTTTTGAGGACATGGAGCAAGGGCTTTGGAGAAGCAATTCCCTGGGGTCTGCACGGTGTTAGACATAGAATGGACGTTTCAGATCCTGAGAGGCCCTGCTTCCCCGGGCCAAAGGGCAGCCTGGATTTGCTTGCAGTCTGGGTCTGGGATTTGGTTTATTACAAATGTGTTACCCAAGATTCTGGTGAAATCTTAGCCTCTTAGAACTGTTTGGTAAGAGATGAGTGAGTGGATAGAATAGTGTCATGCCCTCATGATACTCTTCGTTTTATACAATTATTTTTTAGATTAGAAAATATAGTTTATTTAGAAAGTAAACTAGAGAGAGAGAGAGGAGATTCACCTCCCCAAGGTAGGGGAGGGGACCAAAGCTAGGAAACATTGTGGCCATAGCTCAAAGAACACATGGCCTGGCCAGCGCTTAAGAAAAAACAATGGCCTGTTTTACACAGTTTTTTAAATGGTGTGTCTTTTTCTACTACTAGAACTTAACTAATGACACCTTTGTAATGAGTGAGGATATTTTTGTGGTTATAACATTCTTCCGTTACCCTGCTTGCTGTATCAAATTAGTTACTATCATTTCTCTACAATGGTTCCAAAGAAAAAACATTATAATCTATCCTTCCTTCCTTCCTTCCTTCCTTCCTTTCTTCCCTCGTCTCTTTCTTCTGAGTCAGGTCTCACTGTCGCCCAGGTTGAAGTGCAGTGGTACCATCATGGCTCAGTGTAGCCTCAAAATCTCAGTGGACTCAAGTGATCCTTCAGTTTCAGCCTCCTGAGTAGTTGAGACTACAGGCACATGCCACCATGCCTGGCTAATTTTTTGATTTTTTTGTAGAGAAGAGGTTTTGCTATGTTGCCCAGGGTGGCCTTGTACTCTTGGGCTCAAGCGATTCTCTTGCAGAGGCCTGCCAAAATGCTGGGATGACAGGTGTGAGCCACCGTGTCTGACCCAGACTTTTCATCTAGTCTGCTGAGGGCAGCTCTGAGAGATGACCCTTTACACAGTAAGACAACCATTGTTCACAGGGGAGTTCTTCCCCTCACCTTCCCGCTACCTTTTCTAGAGATCAAAGGAATGTTGTCCCAGGCCAAGTTCTTCGGGCTATTCATTTCCCCTGGAAATAATTCACCCCCCCCCCACTGTCTTTCCCCTACAAGGAATAAGCATCTGGGCCTCACGGGGTCATCGGGTCATCACACTTCTGTGATGTTCCCTGTACCCTTTTCTCTGATTTCTCTGCCTTTGACTGGTTTTCAATCCACAGCAGGGAGGAAGCTTTCCCTGACCTCTGCACACGGATACAGCCCTGACTCTGGCCACAAGCAGCTTTGCTTTTAACACCCCCTCTGCCTGGCTTTGTGGAACACCTCAGCCCTTGCTAAGGCTGATTTGCTCATGGCAGGGTGTCATCTCCGGTTGGGGCCTTTCAAAGTGCTTCCCCTCCAGCTCTCCTGGGCTTGCGTGTCTGGAACGTGGAGCTAAGTGTGTCTGGCTGACTTGGTGGGTGGGCAGTCCTCTTCCCTGCTCTGCCAGAAGGATCTTGGCCTTCACATCTCTCATTCCTTTTTGTTCCACTCAACTCCCAGAGGTAAGTGTTCATGCCACCTCTCACTGGATGGGGGTGAGGAGAAAGGCCCCCCCCACCCCCCGCAGTTCCTTCATGGGGTACCCAACACTCCTCTGGAATGCAGAGAACTTGGTTCCTGGTGTTTTGTTGAAGGCCTTTGGGCTTTAGTTGAAATGGAGCTGGGAAGGACTCCCGTGTTTGCGTCCTATTAGTCTAGGATAGGTGGGAATTTTCTAGAGACTCAGGAAGGCAGTGTAGGATGTAAGTGGTTGAGCTGGTACTTTAGCTCATGTCTGCTGGGCTGCTAAGGTTACAGGTGAGATAGAAATGATATGCTACAGCTGGGTGCAGTGGCTCACACCTGTAATCCCAGCACTTTGGGAGGTGGAGGCGAAAGGATTGCCTGAGCCCGTGGGTTTGAGACCAGCCTGGGCAACTTGGTGAGACCTTGTGGTCTCTACAATAAATCAAAAAATTAGTTGGGCATGGTGGTATGCGTCTGTGGTTCCAGTTACTTGGAAGGCTGAGGTGGAAGGATCCAGTCTAGCAGGTCAAGGCTGCAGTGGCCATGAGCATGCCACTGCACTCCAGCCTGGTGACAGAGTGAGACACCAACTCAAAAAAATAAAATAAAATAAAATAAAGATATGATATGCCACGGTGTTCCCAGGGAAGCCACACCTTAGGCTTTAGGACAAATAAAAAACTACCATCATAGTGGAAAGATGAACAGGCCCGTGTATACCCAAATCAAAGTCTTCATATATAGCTAAAATAAAACACAAATTTTGGAAAGATGACCCATGTACATTTTAGTTATAATTGAATGGAGATGTTTTTTAGAAAATGAGTTACATTAAAAAAATACCACCATTTAAGGGTCCTAAGATTAGCCAGGAGGCTTAATAGAATCCTAATTTAAGAGTTACCCAGCTGGGCATGGTGGCTCATGCCTGTAATTCTAGTGTTTTGGGAGGCCGAGGCGACAGGATCACTTGAGCCCAGGAGTGCAAGACCAGCTTGGGCAATATAGTGAAACCTCATCTCTACAAAGAAATTTAAAAATTATACTGAGTGATGTATCACAGAAACAAAGAACTGAGTATCACATGTTCTCACTCATAAGCGGGCCTTGAACAATTATCATAATACTATAAGAAAAGGATTGGCAGTAGTGGGAAACTGCCGGGGTGGGGGTGGGCGCAGGATTGGCTGTAGTGGGACTCTGCCAGGGGAGGGGAGCCACACCTCATCAACAAGGGTGCCTGCATAATGAACATTTGTATACCTAACCCTGAATTAAACCCTGTATCTTTAAAATAAAAAAATTAAAAATAAGAAATTAAAAAATTAGCCAGGTGTGGTGGTGCATGCCTGTAATCCCAGTTACCTGGGGGAGGCTGAGGTGGAAAGATCACCTGAGCCCAGAAGGTTGAGGCTGTGGCAAGCCATGACCATGATCGTGCCACTGCATTCCAGCTTGGGCAACAGTGAGACCTCACTGCAAAAAAACAAAAACAAAAACAAATAAAACAAAACCTTAAGACATTTTCAAGATGGCTGTTTACATCGAGATGTCCATTTTCTCTGCATTCAGCCTGAGTGTTGACTAATTCAAGCCAATATGAATAGGCAGAGTTAGAGCAAAGATGATCTTCCTCTAATCATGCTTGAACTCTGGTGGTTCCTTGTGAAGATTCATTTGCTGAGGACTTACTATGTACCGTGCCCTGAGGAAGCAAAGATTAATGACATGTGGTTCCTTAAGGAGCTCAGGGTGGTGAGGAGAAAGGTGCAGTCCTTGCGACGTGTACAATGAGACAGACAAGCTTTGTGACTTGCGGAATGAGGGTGTGGACACCTCAGAATGGCCTCATCAAGACTGGGGCAGGGGACAAGCTTGGCTTCCTTGGGAGATGATGCCTGGTCTGGGTTCTAAAGAATGGTTAGGAGTGATCCTAGCAAAGAAAGATGCCAGCTTTTGTTTTTCTTGGAAGGATTTATTTATTTATTTTTTTGAGTCAGAGTCTCATTTTGTCATCCAGGATGGAGTGCAGAGGCACAATCATGGCCACTAGCCTCGACCTGCTGGGCTCAGGGGATCCTTCCACCTTAGTCTCCTGAGTAGCTGGAACCACAGGTACATGCCACCATGCCTGCCTTATTTTTTGATTTATTGTAGAGACGAGGTCACCTAGTTGCCCAGGCTAGTCTTGAATTCCTGGGCTCAAGGAATCCTCCCTCTTTGGCCTCCCGGAGGTGTGAGCCACAGCGCCTGGTCTTTTTCTTGTTCTTTTCTTCTTAATTCTGCTGAGATTGAATTCTCTATACAAGCATATGATTGCTTACACCAGTGTTTGGGTACCCAGTAATCCCTCTAGGTTTAGTTGATGCAGAATGGCACTGTCCAATATGGCAGCCAATAGCCAGTGTACTCGAAATGTGACTGGCTTGACTTTGAGATATGTTGTAAATATAGAACACACAGAACTGTGGATCTCAAAGACTCAGCATGTGTGGTAGACAGACTCCAAAATGGCTCTAAAATAAATCCTGCCTTCTGGCAGTCACACCCCTGTGGAATCTCCTTCTCCCTGAGTGTGGGTGGGACCTCTGCTTTGCTTCTAACCAATAGAATATGACAAAGATGATGGGCTGTCCCTTCCATGATTATGTTCTATAAGCTCTCCTTTGCTGGCTTTGATGAAATAGCCCACCATGTGGAAAGGCCCGTGTGGCTCATGTGTCGAGGAATTGTCTGCCTCCAGTTGACAGCCAGCCAGGGAGTTAGGTCCTTAGTCTGGAGCACACAAGGAACTGAATCCTGCTGACAACATTTGAACTTGGATGTGGATCCTTGCCCAGTCAAACCTCAGATGAGACCTCAGCCCTGGTTGACACCTTAATTGCAGTCTTGTGAGAGACCCTGACACAGAGACCTGAGCCAAGCTGTACCCTGATTCCTGATGCACAGAAACTGTGAGACAATGTGTTCTTTAAAGCTGCTAAGTTTGGCTGGGCATAGTGGCTCATGCCTGTAATCCCAGCCCTTTGGGAGGCGGAGGCAAGAGAATTGCCTGAGTCCAGGGGTTCGAGACCAGCCTGGGCAACTTGGCGAGAGCGCATCTCTACAATAAATAAAAAAATTAGCCTGGCATGGTGGCATGCACCTGTAGTCCCAGCTACTTGGGAGGTTGAGGCAAAAGGATCTCCTGAGCCCAGCAGATGGAGGCTGTGGTGGCTGTGAGTGTGCCATGGCACTGCAGCCTGGGAGACAGAGTGAGACTCTGATTTTAAAAAAAAGCTGCTACGTTTGTACCAATTTATTATGCTGCAATAGATAACTAATGCAATACTAAAAAAGAACAGAAGTGATTTCATTGATTATTGTTTAATACTGATGCATTGTTTGATGTTGAATGACATATGGAAATGATAATATTTTGAATGATTGGGCTCAATAAAATAATCAAAATTAATCTTACCTATTACTTTTTATTTATTTATTTTTTGAGTCAGAGTCTCACTCTGTCACCCAGGCTGGAGTGCAGGGGCATGCTCATGGCCACTGCAGCCTTGACCTGCTAGGCTGGATCCTTCCACCTCAGCCTTCCAAGTAGCTGGAACCACAGGCGCATACCACCATGCCCCATAGTGACATGATTATGACTTACCACAGCCTTGACTTTCTGGACTCAGGCTATCCTTCTGCCTCAGCCTTCTGTAGCTGGGGCTACAGGAATGTGCCACCACACACCTGTAATTTTTTGACTCTTTTGTAGAAATGGGGTCTTGCTGTGTGGGCTAAGCTGGTCTTGAACTCCTGGGTTCAAGCAATCCTCCTGCTTTGGCTTCCCAAAGTGCTGGGATTACAAGCGTGAGCCACCGTGCCTGGTTCTTTTCACTTTTTTATGTGACTACTAGAAAATTTAAAATCTGGTCAGGCACGGTGGGTCACGTCTGTAATCCCAGGACTATGGGAGGCGGAGGTGATAGGATTGCCATGGGTTCAAGACCAGCCTGGGCAACATGGTAAGACCTTGACTCCTAAAACAAAAAATCTTTAAAATCTATGGTTTGCATTCTATTTATATCAGAGAGAAAACTTCCATGTAGTTTCTGAAGCCTGGCATGCTGGAGGGAGTTAGTTGTCACATTCTTAGTGCACCCTGTCACTCCCTGGAACGTGCTATCAAAACAGGAAACACTTCCTCACTTCCGAAAAAGAATGTTTCACCCCTTTTGAACGTGGGTGAAGCTGTTGTCTAACTTCTGTCCAGAGGTAAAATCTGCGTACCCTTCTTACTTTTGTATGCTGCCTTTGGGGTCTAGTTTGTTTCAAATTAACAACAGGTGGCAGAAGTAATTAAAGGCAAAAAAAAAAAAGCAAATTAGGCACAATGTTTTGAACTTCCTTATTTGCTATGGAAGTCACACATTCAGGGAATAAATGCTAATTATTTTGAATTGTTTGTTTACGCATTGTGTCATATGTTTGCCTTTTACTGATTAATGCTTCACGACTTATGCTACATCCTTTGTGGTTAATTAATAAAGCTGTAATACTGTGACTGGTGATTATGAACTCTCGAAGACTCTTCAAGCCACACCAACTCTTCAAGCCACACCCCTCGGGAGGGCTGGAGTCGTTCCCCCCAGGCACGTGCTCCCACCTGCTCCCTGGCAACAACCTCTGTTCAGAAGGATTGATGTTAATGTAGGTGGCGAGGTAGTGTGTTAGGGCAGAAAAAAGTGTTGAGAATAACTACGAGGTTAACTGAGACACAAGGGTTCCCTGGCCAGGATAACTCATTGTTGTGTCTTTAAATTAATAGTTAAAAAAAAAAAAATATATATATATATATATTTTCCGAGTCAGTCTCACTCTGTTGCCCAGGTTGGAGTGCAGTGGCCCAATCATAGCACACCATAGCCTTGATCTCTGGGCTCGGGTGCTCCTTCTGCCTCAGCCTCCTGAGTAGCTGGGACTATAGGCATGTGCCATCATGCCCAACTAATTGTTTTATTTTTGTAGAGTTCTTACTATGTTGCCCAGGCTGGCCTGGAACTCCTGGACTCAAGCAATCCTCCTGCCTCAGCCTCCCAAAGTGCTGGGATTATAGGCATGAGCCATCGTGCCCAGCATCTACCTTTTATTTATTTACTTATTTTAAAGATGTGGGGTACAGTTCAGGGTAAGGTATACAAATGTTGATTACGCAGGCACCCTTGTTGATGAGGTGTGCCCCTCACTCCCCCAGCAGTTTCCCTCAACTGCCAATCCTACCCTCATCCTCCCCTGGCAGTTTCCCACTACTGCCAATCCCTTTCTTATGCTACTATGGTAATTGCTCAAGGTCTGCTTATGAGTGAGAACATATGGCACTCTCCTCTTTGTTTCTGTGATAGATCACTTAGTATGATCAACTCTAAATCCATCCAAGTTGCTATGAAGTCCATATGTTTGTCCTTCTTTATGGCTGCATAATATTCCATTGTGTATATGTACCATATTTTTTTTATCCTGTCCAACTTTGATGGGCAGTGTGGCTGGTTCCATGTTTTTGCTATTGTAAATAAAGCTGCAACAAACAGGTATCTTCTTTTGTAGAATGAGTTGAGTTCCTCTGAGTATATTCCCAATAGGGGGATTGCTGGGTCATCTGGAAGGTCCATTTCCAGTTCTTTTAGAAATCGCCACACTGTCTTCCAAAGAGGTTGCACTAGTTTGCACTCCCACCAGCAATGTAGAAGGGTTCCTTTTTCTCTGCATCCTCACCAGCATCTGTTGTTGTTTGTTTTATTAATGATGGCCATTCTTACTGGGGCTAGGTGGTATGTCAATGTGGTTTTGATTTATATTTCTCTGATTAGTGAGGTTGAGCACTTTTTCATGTGTCTGTTGGCTGCCTGTATATCTTCTTTTGAGAAGTGTCTAATCATGTCTTTTGCCCACTTTTTAATGGGGCTGTTTGTTTTTTTCCTTTCGACATGTTTGAGTTCCTTGTAGATCCTAGATGTTAGGCCTTTGTCAGATATACAGTTGGCAAATATTTTTTCCCATTCTGTGGGCTGTCTCCCTGCTCTCTTGACGGTTTCTTTTGCTTTGCAAAAGCTCGTTAGTTTAATGAGGGTCCCACTTGTCTATCGTATTTCTTACAGTATGGGCACTTAGGGTTCTGATCAGGAATTGGTTGCCAGTTCCAATTTCCATAAGGGTGTCTCCTATGTTTTCTAAGATTCTTATAGTTTGAGGTTTTACGTTTAGGTCTTTGATCCATTTAGAGTTAATTTTTGTGTATGGTGATAGGTAGGGGTCCTGTTTCAACTTTCTGCATGTGATCAGTCAGTTTTCCCAGCACCATTTACTGAATAGGTTCTCCTCTCACCGGTTGTTGTTGTTGGAGGCTTTGTCAAACATGAGTTGGTTGAGAAATTGAGACTTTGTTTCTAGAATCTTTATCCTGTTCCATTGGTCTATATGCCAGTTCTTGTACCAATACCAGGCTGTTTTTTTTTTTTTTTACTGCTGCGTAATATTCCATTGTGTATATGTACCACATTTACCAGGCTGTTTTGATTACTGTAGCCTTATAGTAAAGTTTGAAGTCTGGAAGTGTGATACCTCCTGCTTTGTTTCTTTTGCTAAGGATTGTTTTGGCTATTCGTGGTCGTTTATGTTGCCATACAAATTTCTTATATACGTTTCTTTTAAACAGAGTTCGAAAAGCTTAAAGATGAGTGGGGGGCTTCCAGCAGCACCA